>CM019183.2:60677766-60923990 GCA_009739505.2 Apolygus lucorum | reverse complement strand
CCTCCCGCCACTTCAGCGAACTACCATTCCTGATTACCATAACTACCATTCTAAAGACTGTTGTCTCGTCATCATTTTCGTTTCTCATATTTCTATAACATGAACCAGTGACGAATTTGGAGATCAGCTTTGAAATTGAATGACTTTAGGCACGTTTCGCAACATAAAACTACACTTGGCATCATTTTCCGTCCATAACTGTTTCGAGACAAAACGAAGAAAGAGAGAAACGTAAACGATTACGAGACAACAATCTTTAGAATGGTAGTTATGGTAATCAGGAATGGTAGTTCGTTGAAGTGGCGGGAGGTAGCGCTGAAACCAGACAAGGTTTGTTGGGGGCTGGACTCTCATTCCTTATGATTCTTACATTCGTAAAAACCAAGCCAACCAACAACATCAATAATTATAATCCAATCGATGTTGGTTTTTACCGCGAATGTTGTTTACAGTTCTTTTAAATCAGAGATATACCTCAGCTTCGTCCATATTTACAGCTGTTTTGGCAGTATAATTTACGCATAAATTGAGGGTTTTTCAACGAGTAGCGAACAATTTATGTGAGATCAAAACTAACAGCGATATATTTCCCTAGAAACGGGTCGGTTGTAAGTGAAAAACGTTACAAAATCCCGCGCTACTTTCGATGCACGGTTTCGTCACGTTTTGACATTTTCATGTCTTTGCTTTGGCACATGAACTGAAAAATCGTCACGAAAACTTTGATGCTTGGGTAACTAACAACCTTACTTCACTACCTTGTTGTGTAGTGGTTGACATGAAAATGTCCCAATGTGTTGCAGACTCGTATGCAAGCATTTAAAATTGAGTTTATGATTTCGAATCTTTGTGAAGGTGTGAAGCCAGTATGTTGTGGTTTTTTGCTTCGAGTCTACCAAGATACGGAAGCATTTTTGTCCAGTTAAGTGATGGCTAAAGCATGTTCCATGCTAATAATAATAAAATGATAACTTTTTTGGGAAAAACAAACAAAACTGACCGTCCTCAAAATTGATTATGAAAAACCACTAAAAAGAAGAAAATAATAATTACAACGTATTCAGTTAGTAGGTAAAGGTAGGTGGGTAGGTACCCATCGACTGCCCTGCTCGTATGTAAACACAAACATAATCATGTACATCTTCGATTCTCAGATGATGTGGATAGTATAACGCGCGTTAGTACTGCAATACAAAACAGGAATTAGAGTATCATTGATATCATAATATATGTGTCCCAAAACTATCAAGTAAGCGTGAATCTCCCTAGGAATTATTGAGATTCCTACAATCATGTAATCACTCACAATCACAACAAATGTAAAACTGATCACTCGATGTAATTTAGTTAGTATTCCAAGCAAGAAATAGTGGTCTCCCCCACCCCTCACCATAAACCACCATAACATTTCTAGCGGTATGAGAGCCTCGAATTTGAAGAGCATTTTAAAATCCATTATCTACGATACTCAAAATGCGAATTCCAGTTCACCCCCACCCCACCATTGGTGCCAGTCTGGCACCAAAGCGGAAATACGTCGTAACGTTGATCTTTCATCTGTTAGTTTTGGTAGCCAGTCCGTCGAAGTTCACATCCGTATTCGAGGTGAAACACAAAAAACAGATTAGTGTGTGGTTAATTTTTTTCTTTTTCTGTTGATTGTTGTCCTACTTCACCCCAGATCAATCGCATAAAGACGCCCAAGTCTTACTGTGGGACGTCCTAAAAATGCATGTAACTCTCCCCTCGCAACGTGTTCAGACATCTAAAAAAATTGTCCTATGACACACCGAATTGAGTTCCCTGCTCCTATGCGCCTACAGGGGTTCTGAAGTCACTCAAAAATACATATCCATGATTGAAGAAATATCCTGTATACAAAATCCTGTATATTGTGGATTTGTGAAAACCCAAATCTTCAATGGTGCGCCTTGATTTTTGTTTAGATTTTTAATCGAAAGTAGACTACATCCTGAGAATTTTGGCACAAACCGCGACCTTCTAGCGTGAGTAGATCTGTTTCTATGATTTTTCAAAGTTTCGACCGTTTATGACGTCACGCGCCCCACTCGCCTGGGCGGGACCCCCAACCCACTGTGACGTCATAAACGGTCGAAACTTTAAAAATTCATAGGAAAAGATTTACACACGCTAGAAGGTGGCGTTTGGTACCAAACTTCTCAGAATGAGGTCTACCTTAGATTAAAAATAACAATAAACAGTTTTTCCTACCCAGGTGCACAACCCTATTGCTACCGCTCCCTCCGAATTTGACGATCAGATGCCGATGAAGTTTATATTGAGCCAACCTGGGTCCCCAATCTTACGATCCCTGAAAATGTTTTCTTAAATTTAAAATTTTGAGGCAATGGATTTCTTCAAAAACTGGCTATAAAATAAAATGTTTGAAGTAAATCAACAATAACAGGCAGAAAACGTTGAACGAAGGAGTTGACGTTGTCTCGAACAATTTTCTTGGATGTTGACGATGAAAACTGAATGCTCCCCTTCAAGACTGCTCGGTTGTGCGGGTTATTGCCTAACTACGAACGCCTAACTACAGCAACAGTGTTGAATAAAATCTTCTATTGAAAAGTCCGTTTATTCGTTGTGTTTTCCCCATTTTTTTCTGGCAATTATTGTTCAATTTTGATGATTCCAACGGCAATTTTTCAGTTTTTCAATTCTCTATGCCGATCATTAGTAAAGTAAAGTAAACAACCATTTCAGGTTGGATTTTCGTCCGACTGCCATTCCTGGCGTCGCGGAGGTCATCAGCTGTCTTCCAAAGGAAAGATCAGAATTTGTTCTGATGATTTCGCTCATGGCTTCCCATTGGCCTGGGTTGGGACGAAAATATGCTCTCGAGGCGAGCCCTGCAACCGTCTCCGGAGACACACGCCGCAAATTACTGAATTATCCTTGGTTTGTAATTTCTGACGAGTGACACACGGTTCGCATCAGACTCCCCAGACCGTTGCACTAATAAATTTCTAAAATCCTTGAAAATTTCAAATTTAGCCAACATTTTTAAAAGTTTTTGCCCATGCAATTTAGAGAAATACTTACTTATTATATAACATGTTTGTCATACTATTAAGGTATATATTCCTATTTTTATGATGCACCTGTAGGTATGAGGAATAACCAAAAGAATTAGTTGGCTTCTATCCCTGAATGGTATTTGGAAAATGAACTGCTGACGGAAACATACACCTGTATATTTCATAAATTTTAGTAAATTGTCAAAGAAAATGAAGATATTGAAATGGCCTCAAAATGTTTAGTGCGGACTTAATTGCATTTTTCTCTCTCACTGATATCCGTTTTGGAGCTTTCTAAAACGATTCCTTAAGTTTATCCAAAAATCATATTTATATTATGTGATATTTTTATTGCTTCCGAGTCTACCAAGGTAGCGGAAGCTTTGTTTTCAATTTTCAAGGACGAAAAAAAAAAAGTTCTCCAAAATCAAAATTTCCACTCGCGTTTTGCGTTTT
The DNA here is from genome assembly GCA_009739505.2 of Apolygus lucorum. Classification (NCBI taxonomy): domain Eukaryota; kingdom Metazoa; phylum Arthropoda; class Insecta; order Hemiptera; family Miridae; genus Apolygus; species Apolygus lucorum. The sequence goes on along the minus strand of CM019183.2, from coordinate 60,920,490 downwards.
AGACCTTCCTGAACAATTTTGGTTCCGTGTCTGTCTGTCTGTCATGAATTCCTTGTAACGCGCATAACTATACGAAGTTATTGTCCGATTTCTATGAAATTTTCAGGGATTGTGCGGGTTGGTGTGTAGATGGTCCCCTATGAAACTCATTATCCCCGGACTGATAGAAGCGACTGCGCATGCGCAAATGTGAATTCCTTGTAACGGTCATAACTTCTACATTTTCCATCCGATTTCAATGAAATTTTCAGGGATGTTACACATTAGTATTTAGATGGTCCCGTATGAAAATCATCACCTTCGGACTGATAGAAGCGACTGCGCATGCGCAAACGTGAATTTCCTTGTAACGGCCATAACTTTTACATTTTCCACCCGATTTCGATGAAATTTTCAGGGATAATGTGGATTAGGTTGTAGATGGTCCCCTATGAAAATCATCATCCCCGTACTGATAGAAGCGACTGCGCATGCGCAAACGTGAATTACTTGTAACAGCCGTAACTTCAACTGTATCCCAGGGGTCGCGGGTTCGAATCCCAGCCGAGGCTAAGTATTTTTTTTTGATCCAATCACATACATCTACTCACTTAATTTTTCATCCGAATTTGATGAAATTTTCTAGGATTGTCCAGATTAGCGTGTAGATGGTCCCCTATGAGGGTAGTGAAAGGTACTTAGAGATTGGTGTTTTGAGATTAACTACTATGCATCGGATCGTCTGTATAATCGGGTTGTGGATACGAGGAAGCTATGTGCCACACCCACTAGGCAGACGTTTTTTTTTACTGTAAGTGTGTGAGTGTGTCACTCCACACAATAATTTGAGGATATACCTACCATAATGTAAATGCATCTGTGAACTAAAATGTATTGCTTAACGAAATAGACATCCTCAATTTAATGAAATTCGTTGAAAAACATTAAGTAAATGCATCGGATCATTTACTCGCTTTCGTTAGGGGTTTGGTAGAGGGAAAACGCGATTAACGAAATCCTTCCACCGCAAGTGACACGCTCATCACAAACTGGGATATCGGTAGCCGGGGAACACACTTTCAATTTAGTAATATTTAAAATAACGACGGTAAAATGGAGCGAACGGTTGGTCCTACAGAGCTCTGGGTGGTCTCATTTGATTCTAAAAATTCAATACTACTTTAAATTGAAGAAAAAACAATACCTTCATAAAGAAATTTCTTGAGCTACGGCGTTTTGAAAATTTCAGCCCTTATTGCTTCCGAGTCTACCAAGGTAGCGGAAGCTTTGTTTTCACTTTTCAAGGACGAAAAAAAAAGTTCTCCAAAATCAAAATTTCCACTCGCGTTTTGCGTTTTAGACCTTTCTGAACAATTTTGGTTTCGTGTCTGTCTGTCTGTCTGTCTGTCTGTCTGTCTGTCTGTCTGTCTGTCTGTCATGAATTCCTTGTAACGCGCATAACTATACGAAGTTATTGTCCGATTTCGATGAAATTTTCAGGGAATGTGCGGGTTGGTGAGTAGACGGTCCCCTATGAAAATCATCATCCCCGGACTGATAGAAGCGACTGCGCATGCGCAAACGTGAATTCCTTGTAACGGCCATAACTTCAACAATTTCCATCCGATTTCAATGAAATTTTCAGGGATGCTACAGATTAGTATTTAGATGGTCCCCTATGAAAATCATTACCTTCGGACTGATAGAAGCGACAGCGCATGCGCAAACGTGATTTCCTTGTAACGGCCATAACTTCCACATTTTCCACCCGATTTCGTTGAAATTTTCAGGGATTATGCGGATTAGGTTGTAGAGAGTCCCCTATGAAAATCATTATCCTTGGACTGATAGAAGCGACTGCCCATGCGCAAACGTGAATTCCTTGTAACAGCCATGATTTCAACTGTCCCCCAGGGGTCGCGGGTTCGAATCCCAGCCGATGCTAAGTATTTTTTTGATCCAATCACATACATCTACTCACTTAGTTTTTCATCCGAATTTGATGAAATTTTCTAGGATTGTCAAGATTAGCGTGTAGATGGTTCCCTATGAGGCTAGTGAAAGGTACTTAGAGATCGTTATTTTGAGACTACTATGCATCGGATCGTCTGTATAATCGGGTTATGGATACGAGGAAGCTATGTGCCACACCCACTTGGCAGACGTTTTTTTACTGTAAGTGTGTGAGTGTGTCACTCCACACAATAATTTGAGGATATACCTACCATAATGTAAATGCATCTGTGAACTAAAATGTATTGCTTAACGAAATAGAAATCCTCACTTTAATGAAATTCGTTGAAAACCATTAAGTGAATGCATCGGACATTGACTCGCTTTCATTAGGGGTTTGGTAGAGGGAAAACGCGATTAACGAAATCCTTCCACCGCAAGTGACACGCTTATCACAAACTGGTCTCACAACCTGCGATATCGGTAGTCGGGGAACCCCCCCCCCCCCACCCACACTTTCAATTTAGTAATATTTAAAATAACGACGGTAAAATGGAGCGAACGGTTGGTCCTACAGAGCTCTGGGTGGTCTCATTTGATTCTAAAAATTCAATACTACTTTAAATTGAAGAAAAAACAATACCTTCATAAGGAAATTTCTTGAGCTACGGCGTTTTGAAAATTTCAGCCCTTATTTTTCAACTCTTACAAGTGAGCTACGTCAACCAAACCTTCGGGGCACAACTAGAACCCAAATGAAGCCCATATACCAAATTTCATCAAAATCGGTCCATGGGAACAAAGGAAAGTGCCGCGAACGGCGGATGGACGGCCACATTTTTGGATTCCACGTACCTTGAAACGTTAACTAACTAATTTTGAAGGGGGTTACAATTTTTTTCGGTCGATTCCAAAGGTTCATTATTGAAAATAGACCAAAAATTCTTACCTACTTGTATTCCGGTAGCCAAAAGCTTCCCAGTTCAAAACCTTCCACGCAAAGAATTGTTTACTCATGTGACGTCAGACTTTGCTGAAACTGTCAGGATCGATCTATCTGGAGGATGAACTTTTTTATATCTGGATTGGTTAGTTTCTGATAAAGTTGGTTGGTTTGAGAGAGTCTCGTATTACCAAGTACTACACTCTTACAGAAAAACGATGAGCTGTATACCTAATTACGGAAAATTATTACAATAGTACTTAATTACGGGACTAGCACAAAATCTAGAATGGGAATTTTGGGACGACAAACATAATAATTATGTTACTTTGTTTGACCCCATTATGGGGGGTTCGCCCGATTTTTTTTAAAATTTTTAATCGAAAGTAGACCTCCTTCTGAGAATTTTGACACCAGCCGTTCTCTTTGTGAATGAGTAGATCTTTTTCTATGATTTTTCAATGTTTCGAATGTGTATGACGTCACCTACTTGGGCGGGACCCCCCCGCCCACTGTGACGTCATAAACATTCGAAAGTTTGAAAAATCATAGAAAAAGGGGGTTTCACGCTAGAAGGTCGCGGTTGGTGTCAAAATTCTCCGAATGAGGTCTAGTTTAGATTAAAAATAACAATAAACAGTTTTTTCCACCCATGCGCACACCCCATTGCTTGTTTCCATCACTTGATTGTCCATAATATGTTATTCAAGAATCAATTCCAAGTGAATCTTCTATTCATAGCTATAAATAGTTATACATAATTATGCTGCAAAAAGTCTGTGGGAGCTCAAAAGAAGAGTTCTGTTGATGAGATCATTACTCGACCGTTTTTCCGTGAGGCGGCCGCCAACTACCGCTCTAATTCCGTTCGGCTTGACAAGACCAGGTACGACTTTTCCACGTTTTACGACTCTTTTTTCCTCTCGAGGGAAATTGCGGGGGGAGAGGGATTTTTAATCAAGAAACAAGCGGGAAATGCCTGTAGGATCCTCTCCCTCTCGGGAAAATACTGTAAATTAAACACAGTTGAGATGGTCAGGTCGCCCGAGGTTCAACTCGACTAGGGAGTGCTCTTGAAAACTTGATGCGGTTGAAAACGGAATTTCTTGTGCTACGAGTGAGAAGTGACAATAGAATTTGTGTTTGAATGGAATTATGAATGAGAGCTATGTCACGTGTTGATGAAAAAGTTTTCATCTCCAGCAGGAATGTTCCTTTTCAAGTAATGGAAGGTGCGACTAATTTTTTTTTTTAATTTTTAATTAAATTCTTTTTAATTCCCATCTTGCAAGGAAAGCTCTTGACGAAAATTGAAATAGGGTTTTACTATTTCAGGTAGGTACTTCATTAATACGATCTGGCCACCCGGTTTTTATTATTGTCCTCAATGCTTGAAGGATGGGGTCATTGTTAGTAGCATCTTTAAAACGTGTTTGAGCTGACACTGCCACAGGTGCGATGAAAAATACTTCAAGCTCGTCATCCCCTTCATCTACGGGCTCATTGTCACAGTCTCTACTGAGAGTATCGGCTATAGGGAGATCTTTGCCTTTTGTATAAACCAATGATAATATCATAGGGCAGGATTTCATAGAGAATACGTTGAAGTCGTGGTGGAGCCAAATGGATTGAACGCTTGAATATAATCTCAAGAGGCTTGTGGTCCGACTGGACAACTACTGGTCGACCATAGACAAACTCGTGGAAACGTTTCAATCCGAAACGGACGGCTAAAGCCTCTTTCTCTATTTGGGGATATAGTTGCTGCGCTTTGGAGAAGGCTTTAGTGGCATATGCAACGGGTTGACCATGTTGCAGTAAAACTGCACCCATTGCACTGCTAGAAGCATCAACTGAGAGCATAACATCTTGTTTGGGGTTGAAGTAGGCTAATACTGGAGGACTACTGAGTATATTTTTCAAGTTTATCAAGGTAGAATCGTGCTCAGGCCCCCAAACCACTCCGAATTCTTTTCTGTTAACAATCGGAATGGAGTTGTTATTTCTGATAGATTTGGGATGAATTTTCCAAGATAACCCACCATTCCCAAGATGTGTTGGAGCTCTTTAACATTCTTGGGTGTCTTCAGAGATTGAATTGCCGATATTTTATCAGGATCTGGAAGTATACCTCTATGAGTTAAAATATGGCCTAGGAATTTAATTTTCTGAACGTTGAAGACACATTTAGATTTATTTAAACGAATATTATTCTGTTGAAGTTTACGAAGTACCTGATCAGTCGTTTTCTGCAATTCGTTTTCTGTCCGGGCATTAATTAGAATATCATCCATAGCTACTTCAACATTGTGATATTCCTCAAGCAAAGACGACATTAACTGTTGAAATATTTCTGGAGCTGATGCGATTCCGAACGGCAGGCGCAAAAACGAATATCTTCCCCAAGGGGTTGACACTGTCAGGTACTTTTGGGTCCTCTCTGAAACCTTTACTTGCCAGAAACCCTTTTCACAATCCAATTTGGTGAAATATTTCGACTCCGAAAGTTTGGGAGTTATTTCTTTCAAGGTATTCATAGGGTAAGGCCGGCGAATTATGCATTTATTCAGATCTGAAGGATCCATACAAATTCTCAATTTGTTGTCTTGCTTTACGATTAACAGAGGAGAAGCAGCTGGTGTAGGCTCTGTGACTGGACGAATTATTTTCATCATTACTAGACGATCTAGCTCTGATTTTATTTGATCTCGAATGGCATAAGGAATGCGTCTTGGAGGAAGAACACGTAACTGAGCGTTTGGAACGAGATCAATGTCATATTCATAGTTAGGAATGCAACTAAATTCAGTTTCCTTTATGGTCGCTACCCTCTTCACGAGACCCGTAACTGAACAAGCATTACGCCCGAAAATAGCCTGAAAGTTTTCGTTTATGACCCGAAAGATCACACGAAATGGGCGATCACGAACCAAGAGTGGCACTGTGCACTGGCCAAGAACATTTATCTTGCATTCCCGATTGTACATAGATAGCCGCTTTGTACGAGAAGGCTCTAATTGTACACCCAGTTCACGGAAAATTGCATAAGGCAAAACATTGCATTGAGCACCAGTATCAAGCTTTAATACGAAAGTAAATGCTGAATTCTTTAAACAAACCTTTTCGAGCCATTCTTCGCTCGATGGTTCAATCGCTTGCACGGATAACTCCTCATCATCATCATACTTATCAACAGCATTAACTACCGTAGTAGGAAACTGTTTTTTATTGTTATCCACACGGTTAGAAGAACGACAAAGCTTAGAATAATGGCCTTTTCTATTACATTTTTCGCAGATTACTGTGAAAGCTGGGCATTTTCGAACAGGATGATTTCCCCCGCAGTATCCACAGTCCCTTATTGTCTTTGCTGCCTTGGGATTGGAAGAGGAAGCCTGCACAGAATCTATATTGTTTACTGGGTTACTAGTATGCATTCTGGATATCTGAAGATTTGCTTGAGCTGAAACCCTACACACCCTAGTAGCCTCATCTAGGGTCAAATTTGAAACTACAAGTAGCTTCTTACGAATCTCATCGTCTGCGATACCAACTACAACTCTATCACGGATCAAACTTGATTCAAGAGTTTGGAAATCACACTTTTGTGCCTGTGTTTTTATACGAGTGAGAAATTCGTCAAATGATTCCCCACTCTGTTGGTGAAGGGTATTGAATACATACCGTTCAAAGGTGACATTGCATTTTGGCATAAAATAATTATCAAATTCATCTAGGACTTCATCTAGAGTAGGTTCATCTTCAAACGTAAATGTGTTATAAATATATAAGGCATCTTGGCCAATGATGGACATCAAAGTGGCTACTTTTACCGTCTCTGGTTGGCTTCTGAGATTACTGGCTGTTGCGTAGAAATCAAATTGTTGTTTCCAAAGAGTCCATGCCCGTGGATTCTCAGATTCCGATGGAATTACGAACGGCTTCGGCGGATGAAGGCTCGGCGGAACGAAGAAGCCCGAACCGGAAATGTTTACACCCGCACCCGCGTCGCGATTTTCCGCGGGGTGTTTTTGACGCTTCGGCGGCATTTTCGCGGACGCGAACACGACCTGACACCATATAATATTGTAGAAAGCAATATTATGAAACTAATTATTGTAAAGAAATGGAACACGACATGATTGAAGGTGCAAGATATGATGATTTAAATGGCGGAAGGATGCGACTGATGATACATGGATGGAACATCTGATAATTAGGTTAAAACAGCTGACGCATTGGGGTTAGAACTGGAGAAGCACATTAGGTACAGTAATTGTGAGGCTATGACTATTACAGATGAGTAGATCTTTTTTTATCATTTCCCAAAGTTTCGAATGTTAATGACGTCATAACCATTGGGAACATTGAAAAATCATAGAAAAAGGTCTTCCCACGCTAGAAGGTCGTGGTTGGTGTCAAAACTCACAAAATGAGGTCTAGTTTAGATTACAAATAACGATAAACAGTTTTTCCGACCCATGCGCACACCCCATTAAGGTTTATTATTTTCTATAACTACCTATTTGAAACGAGCAAGAAAAACACAAATTATTACAAATCGGTTTCTTGTATAGATCACTAGCGTGCAAAGAACACGGCTTTTTCAATTATCAGTACCGATCGACCAAATTTTCGTTCAATTTTCACTATATTTTGACAGCAACAACGTTATCTGAAAGTTGTGGGTGCCGTAATATTCAATCGAAAATTTTGTTCATGGTTGTTAGAGAAGTACAACTGAGTGACATGAAACTCTAATCCGAAAATGAAAAACGCTTCAAATTATTATACAAAGGTTTATTATGTTTCTGTATAGATCTCTAGCCTGAAAAGAACACAGCTTTGCCGTTGTCACTATTTTTTTGAATCCCCTGAAAGACGCAGAGAGCACGCCATAAATGAAAATAAATGAATAATTCAAATGTAATGGTGGGACGCCCAGGACTCACCCGACGCCGGCCCTAGGGATGAGGCAAGATCAGGAAGGACAAGGCGGAGTTGCTAGGTAGTACCAACCATAGGTACCTACTATCTACCTAATACTCATACCTACTTCACAATAAAGTTAATTTTGAAGAAATAAACGCTTCACACTCAATTCGATGAAATAGGGCGTTGAAGTTGACATAATTATTAGGAAATGTGATTACTGGTTGCTAAGGACACAAAACTGAGTACCTACAACTCGAAGAAACGAACAACGCGTCGGCTTACAAGTGAAATTCACTAAGTCAATTTTTTTCAATTTCCGGTTTATTTGCTACTCCTATGTATTTTTTGACGCCCGAACGATTGGTGAAGTCATTTTTGAGATCCGAGGAATGGTTTCCAAGGAAACCTCAAAACTGTCTCAGAACTGACTTCACCAATCGTTCGGGCGTCAAAAAATACATAGGAGTAGCAAATAAACCGGAAATTGAAAAAAATTGACTTAGTGAATTTCACTTGTAAGCCGACGGACGGTCGGATTTTGGTCAGCTAAAATTTAAACGGAGATTTGGCCCCTTTTGCGATTTACACTCGTGTTTCTGATTTATCGTAAGTCCAAACCTTAAGTTCTCGTGGGGAGCAAAGGGTCGGTCCTACAGAGCTCTGGGTGGTCTCATTCGATTCTATAAATGCAGTACTATTTTAAATTGATGGAAAAACAATACCTTTATATTGAAAGTTTTTGAGCTATTGCGTTTTGGAAATTTCAGCCCTTAATTTTCAACCCTTTGAAGTGACTGACATCAACCAAAAGCTTCGGGGGTTCAACTAGACCCCGAATGGAGCCCATATACCGAACTTCACCAAAATCGGTCCATGGTAACTAAGGAAAATGCCGCATACGGCGGTCGGACGAAAAATTGTTTATTAAATTTTCGGATTCTACGTAAATTTCCGGAGGTTCATAATTGAAAATAATAAATCAAATGTCATATGCTTAGTATTGCATACATTCCAGGGCACATTCCATTGGATACGGATTAGCCCATTTGGAACCAGTAAGTTATAAAACATACATTTTGATTTACCTTTCTACTGCTAGAAACAGTTTCACTCAATTCAATTTATTTAGTAGTTATTTTGAGTCAGAAGTAGTGGACCTATCCCTCACACTTCTAGTACAGGGTGTCCAACGACCTGGAAAAACCAGGAAAACTCAGGGAATTTTACTCTACTGGAAAACTCAAGGAAATTCATTTTTTCCCGAAAAACCCTGGAAAAAGCCTTTTCGCGGGAAGTTCCGGCAGCCTGAGGGAGAAAAGTGTTGAATGGAAAAATACTCACTCTTTAAACTTTGACCAAGGAGGTAGTTTATTTATTCCATGGAACTAGCCATAATAGATTGGATGTGTCCTCCTATGCAAAAGCTGTTTCCAAAACGTGTAGAAGCCCCCAATCTGAGGATTTACGGAAACCCGCCGAAATGGAGTCATTTATGCAGGCTGGTGTATTGGAAAGGGTGTCTTTTAGTGAATTTATTTGGAAAACGGACTGCGTTGTTTCCTACCTTGGTCCTACGTTGTTTTTTTTTTTTTTTTTTTTTTTTTTTTTTTGTTATGGAAGTGGGGAAACTCTTTAAGAGCGAAGGGGAAGTTCACCCCAACAGTGTTGGACTCCCCATGAATTGGGGCTACCAACTAAAACCCCACTCCCTCTGCTTAGGACTCACCCCGGGACCACTTGTACAGTATTACTTCAGGGTGAGCCCTTTTTTTGTGCCAAATGGCTGCTCCTACTTCTGCTCTGCTTCAATTCTATTCCTCATCTTCTTCCTCCCATCTTCCATCCAGCTTTTTTGCTTTGAGGACTGATGTGACGAATACTGCCATTGCGTCCCAGCTCGACTTGTTCTTAATCATCTCATGTATGATTGTCTGTGGACGCAATGTTCCGATGACCTCCTCAGCACACCCCCTCATACCCTCCCATTGAGGACATGTGAAGGTGTGGCAGACATCATCCTCCTCTATCCCACAGTATCTGCACTCTGGGTCAGTGGAGTAGTTGTTTCCTACCCTACGGCAGCTTGTGTGTCCCTGTACGAAAAGTTCCCACAAAACAGTGCTCCAGGTGCCCAACAGGGCTGAGGAAAAAAGCATCCAAATGCTTCCACTAACTTGGTAAACTCGGAAGCAAAAAGGCTCAATTCAAAATGAAAAATATCATAGAATGACATCCAAAAAACTAGATTGAAACGGTGGGCATGATAAGAGACACTTCCTCCATGCCGTGGCCCTTACTCGCCCATCAGAGCTTTTCACTCCATGTAGAAGGTTTGGTTCCTGCAGGAGATGCCTCTCTCTGAATCTCTTCTCAGTGTGAATCGAAGAAACGTACTTTCTCACGTACGATTCTCATATTTCGCGTCATGGTCGTGAGTTCTAATTATGTTTCAAGTAATTATGTCCTCGTAGGTTTACTCTACTAGATTCAAGTACTAGTTTTCTGTGAATGTTTATGCGTTCATCTTGAGTGTTTTGTCGATAGATTGCAGAGTGTTTGTTCATTCCGAATGAAGTGCCGTACTTACCACCCCTATTTCGGGGAAGGAAATTCACGTTTGCGCACGCGTAGTGGCTCCTTTCAGTACGGGGTCGATGGTTTTCAAAGGGGACATTTCATTGAAATCGGACAATAACTTTCGTATAGAGATAACTACGTATAGTTTTGCCCATTACTAGGAATTCATGAGCGACTCAGCAAGACCGACAAGGACAGACAGACCAAACTTGTTCATGAAGGCCTAAAACTTAAAACGCGAGTTATTATTTTCAATTATGAACCTCCGGAATTTTAAGTAGAATCCGAAAATTTAATAAACAATTTTTCGTCCAACAGCCGTATGCGGCATTTTCCTTAGTTACCATGGACCAGTTTTGGCGAAATTCGGTATATGGGCTCCATTTGGGGTCTAGTTGAACCCCCGAAGCTTTTGGTTGATGTCAGTCACTTCAAAGGGTTGGAAATTAAGGGCTGAAATTTCCAAAACGCCATAGCTCAAAAACTTTCAGTATAAAGGTATTGTTTTTCCATCAATTTAAAATAGTACTGCATTTTTAGAATCGAATGAGACCATCCAGAGCTCTGTTGGACCGACCGTTTGCTCCCCACGAGAACCTATTAATATTCCTAATAATTATGTCAAATTCAACGCCCTATTTCATTGAATTGAGTGTGAAGTGTTTATTTCTTCAAAATAAACTTTATTGTGAAGTAGGTATAAGTAGTAGGTAGATAGTACCTATGGTTGGTACTACCTAGCAACTCCCCCTTGTCATGGTGCGGGAAAAGTGCCACGGAGTTGCGCGAGTTGGGCATCTCAGTAGGCGTACTCCGTGGTATCACCACCCGTGTCCTGCTCGGCTCATATCTGAACTGGTAGTCGTTATATAGAGGCACTTCCCTTCATCCCTCTCTCCCACCCCCACCTTCCTCATCTTCCCTCATCCCTAGGGCCGGCGTCGGGTGAGTCCTGGGCGTCCTCCCCATTATATTTGAATTATTTATTCATTTTCATTTATGGCGTGCTCTCTGCGTCTTTCAGGGGATTTAAAAAAAATAGTGACAACGGCAAAGCTGTGTTCTTTGCAAGCTAGAGATCTATATATAGATTTCTGTATACAGAAACATAATAAACCTTTGTATACTTGAAGCGATTTTCATTCATGGATCAGAGTTTTATGTCACTCAGATGTACTGCTTCAGCAACCATGAACAAAATTTTCGATTGAATATTACGGCACGGACAACGTTGTTGCTGTCAAAATATAGTTAATAGTGAAATTTGAACGAAAATTTGGTCGATCGGTACTGATAATTGAAAAAGCCGTGTTCTTTGCACGCTAGTGATCTATACAAGAAACCGATTTGTAATAATTTGTGTTTTTCTTGCTCGTTTCAAATAGGTAGTTATTGAAAATAATAAACCTTAATGGGGTGTGCGCATGGGTCGGAAAAACTGTTTATCGTTATTTGTAATCTAAACTAGACCTCATTTTGTGAGTTTTGACACCAACCACGACCTTCTAGCGTGGGAAGACCTTTTTTCTATTATTTTTCAATGTTCCCAATGGTAATGAAGTCATTAACATTCGAAACTTTGAGAAATGATAAAAAAAGATCTACTTACTCATCCAAAAAGAATTTAATTAAAAATTGAAAAAAAAAATTAGTCGCACCTTCCATTACTTGAAAAGGAACATTCCTGCTGGAGATGAAAACTTTTCATCAGCACGTGACATAGCTCTCATTCATAATTCCATTCAAACTCAAATTCTATTGTCACTTCTCACTCGTAGCACAAGAAATTCCGTTTTCAACCGCATCAAGTTTTCAAGAGCACTCCCTAGTCGAGTTGAACCTCGGGCGACCTGACCATCTCAACTGTGTTTAATTTACAGTATTTTCCCGAGAGGGAGAGGATCCTACAGGCATTTCCCGCTTGTTTCTTGATTAAAAATCCCTCTCCCCCCGCAATTTCCCTCGAGAGGAAAAAAGAGTCGTAAAACGCGGAAAAGTCGTACCTGGTCTTGTCAAGCCGAACGGAATTAGAGCGGTAGTTGGGGGCCGCCTCACGGAAAAACGGTCGAGTAATGATCTCATCAACAGAACTCTTCTTTTGAGCCCCCACAGACTTTTTTGCAGCATAAATATGTATAAATATTTGTAGCTATGAATAGAAGATTCACTTGGAAGATTATTGATTCTTGAATAACATATTATGGACAATCAAGTGATGGAAACAAGCAATGGGGTGTGCGCCTGGGTAGGAAAAACTGTTTATTGTTATTTTTAATCTAAACTAGACCTCATTCGGAGAATTTTGACACCAACCGCGACCTTCTACCTTGAAACCCCCTTTTTCTATGATTTTTCAAAGTTTCGAATGTTTATGACGTCACTGTGGGCGGGGGGGGGGGGGGGCCCAAGTTGGTGACGTCATAAAGATTCGAAACTTTGAAAAATCATAGAAAAAGATCTACTCATTCACAAAGAGAACGGCTGGTGTCAAAATTCTCAGAAGGAGGTCTACTTTCGATTAAAAATTTAAAAAAAAATCGGGCGAACCCCCATAATGGGGTCAAACAAAGTAACATAATTATTATGTTTGTCGTCACAAAATTCCCATTCTAGATTTTGTGCTAGTCCCGTAATTAAGTACTATTGTAATGATTTTCCGTAATTAGGTATACAGCTCATCGTTTTTCTATAAGAGTGTAGTACTTGGTAATACGAGACTTTCTCAAACCAACCAACTTTATCAGAAACTAACCAATCCAGATATAACAAAGTTCATCCTCCAGATAGATCGATCCTGTGAGTTTCAGCAAAGTCTGACGTCACATGAGTAAAAAATTCTTTGCGTGGAAGGTTTTGAACTGGGAAGCTTTTGGCTACCGAAATACAAATAGGTAAGAATTTTTGGTCTATTTTCAATAATGAACCTTTGGAATCGACCGAAAAAAATTGTAACCCCCTTCAAAATTTGTTAGTTAACGTTTCAATGTACGTGGAATCCAAAAATTGAATCCAAAAATGTTTTGGATTCAAAACAATTCCAAAATTGTTTTGGAATCCAAAAATGTGGCCGTCCATCCGCCGTTCGCGGCACTTTCCTTTGTTCCCATGGACCGATTTTGATGAAATTTGGTATATGGGCTCCATTTGGGTTCTAGTTGTGCCCCGAAGATTTGGTTGACGTAGCTCACTTGTAAGAGTTGAAAAATAAGGGCTGGAATTTTCAAAACGCCGTAGCTCAAGAAATTTCTTTATAAGGTATTGTTTTTTCTTCAATTTAAAGTAGTATTGAATTTTTAAAATCAAATGAGACCACCCAGAGCTCTGTAGGACCAACCGTTCGCTCCATTTTACCGTCGTTATTTTAAATATTACTAAATTGAAAGTGTGGGTGGGGGGTGGGGGGGTTCCCCGGCTACCGATATCCCAGTTTGTGATAAGCGTGTCACTTGCGGTGGAAGGATTTCGTTAATCGCGTTTTCCCTCTACCAAACCCCTAACGAAAGCGAGTTATGAACATTTGATTTTATAATTTAAAAAAAAATCAAATCAATGTGAACATTTTGGTTTGGAAGAACTTTTTTTTTCAACTTCAAGAAGTAAACGTGCCCTAAAACGCACGTTTTTTAAGCTTTATTTCCCCCCTTAAAAGACAAAATTCGAAATTCCGGTGACGTAGTGAACAACTAGATAGATTTTCGCGTCGAATGAAGAAAGAACCTCGCTAATCGGTTGAAAACTAAGGCCTGGGCAGAGTACACAAGATTTTTGTCACATAAACCCACATAGACATTCACCTATGGTTTTTTTTTCTGGATTTGGATTTAGAATGGCCTAAATATATTACTACATGGTTATTTATTTGGTTTATTATTTTCAATGATGAACCCTTGGAATCGACTAAGAAGAAAAAAAATTTTAACCCCCCCCCCCCTCAAAATTTGTCAGTCCACGTTTCAAGATACGTAGAATCCGAAAATTGAACGTCCGCCGGACGCGGCACTTTTCTTAGTTCCCATGGTCCGATATTGATGAAACTGCTACTGTGGGACGTCCTAAAAAGGCGTTAAAATAGGGTGAGGTAGCTGCTGAGGTATTCGCACCGTGTAAACGATGTTTTACTCTTCTTCGCTGATTCTGGTAATTTTGAATCCTCCATTGTGCGACCTGAGAATCCTGAATTTCTACTTGAGTCCATCACTCTGAACAAGTTTCTATCGCAGCGCTTTTGTACCAAAAACATAAAACCCATCGATCCGCCCGTCTTGATAGGAGGTCTGAAGATTGTTAGGCATCCCCTCCACTCCTGGCGTTCTTTCTAGATATAAAACGCAATGACGCGACCTAACGAAGTTGCCAGGCTGCAAAACTCCCCAACCGCTTCTTCCACCCCCCTTGAAGCTAGTTTGCAGTAAACAAGGCAGAAGAAATGAGATTTACCAACCTGTCACGCGTCACTCGCTCTTTTTCCCACCCACCGTTGCGTTTATCAGGGAGTTATTTGCAGCGAGCAGCCAACCCTTTCTCGACAAATTACTCTGAAAAACCGAGTAGATAATTGTTATGCCTATACTCGGTCCTAGAGATGTTTCAACATAAAAAAGATCAAAGATCAAGATAAAAACCCTCCCTCAAATATTTATCCTCAGTTATAGAATCTAATGAGACCATCCAGAGCTCTCTCATGAGCTCCCATGAGAACTTAAGGTTTAGACTTACATCAGAAACACGAGTGTGAATCTCATAAGAGGCATCTCCGTTCAAATTTTAGCTGACCAAAATGCGATCGTTGTGGGTTTCTTCGAGTTGTATTCAATTCTGCGTCCTTAGCAACCAGCAATCGAATTTCCTAATAATTAGGGTATAATAGTCATTCCTAATTATCCCTGTTTTTGACATTTTCATGTCTTTGCTTTGGCACATGAACTGAAAAATCGTCACGAAAACTAAGCAAAAAAAAAAAAAAAAAAAAAAAAATAGACTCACTGTGTTGCGTAGAGAACAATCAACAACCTTACATTTTGCTTTGGCACATGAACTGAAAAATCGACACGAAAACTTTGATGCTTGGGTTGAACTAACAACCTTACTTCACTACCTTGTTGTGTAGTGGTTGACATGAAAATGTCCAAATGTGTTGCAGACTCGTATGCAAGCATTTCTGATGCATTTTCTGTTTATTTTTTAAACGATGTTGCTCTTTCTGACCAAATTCTACAACATGTATGATTAACCCTCTGGGAGCATAAATTAAAAAAAAGTGGGTGTGGCACATAGCTTCCTCGTATCCATAACCCGATTATATAGATGATCCGATGCATAGTAGTTAATCTCAAAACACCAATCTCTAAGTACCTTTCACTACCCTCATAGGGGACCATCTACACGCTAATCTGGACAATACCAGAAAATTTCATCAAATTCGGACGAAAAATGTAAGTGCGGTAGTGATTGGATCAAAAAGTTTTTAGCTTGACAAGGATTCGAACCTGGGACTCCACCGTGGGATTCCAGAGCATTGCTGACTGACCTGTGAAGGGGGTAGTTGAATGGGGTTTGAGATCCTCACCTCACACGCCACTGTTACGGCTGTTACAAGGATTTTACGTTTGCGCATGCGCAGAGGCTACTGTAAATTTTAAGGCCTTGATTTTCATTGGGGACCATCTACAACCTGATCCGCGTAATCCCTGAAAATGTCATTGAATCGGGTAGAAATTGTGGAAGTTATGTCTGTTACAAGCAATTCACGTTCGCGCATGCGCATCGGCTACTATCAATCCGGGGGAGATGATTTTCATAGGGGACTATCTAAACTCTAATTTGTGACATCCCTGAAAATTTCATTGAAATCGGATGGAAAATGTGGAAGTTACGGCCGTTACAAGGAAATTCACTTTTGCGCATGCGCAGTCGCTTCTATCAGTCCGAGGATGATGTTTTTCATAGGGGACCGTTTACACACCAACCCGCACAATCCCTGAAAATTTCATCGAAATCGGATGAAAAATGTAGAAGTTATGGCCGTTACAAGGAATTAACGTTTGCGCATGCGCAGTCGCTTCTGTCTGTTCGAGGATGATGATTTTCATAGGGGACCATCTACACACCAACCCGCACAATCCCTGAAAATTTCATCGGATTCGGATGGAAAATGTAGAAGTTATGGCCGTTACAAGGAATTCACGTTTGCGCATGCGCAGTCGCTTCTATCAGTCCGGAGATGATGATTTTCATAGGGGACCGTCTACACACCAACCCGCAAAATCCCTGAAAATTTCATCGAAATCGGACAATAACTTCATATAGTTATGCGCGTTACAAGGAATTCATGACAGACAGACAGACACACAGACAGACAGACACACAGACAGACAGACACGGAACCAAAATTGTTCAGAAAGGTCTAAAACGCAAAACGCGAGTGAAAATTTTGATTTTGGAGAACCTTTTTTTTCGTCCTTGAAAAGTGAAAACAAAGCTTCCGCTACCTTGGTAGACTCGGAAGCAAAAAACATTCAAGGAGTACTCTGAGACTTTAGGGAACAAAGAAATTCAATGGAATTATAGTAAAAATCACGTTAGCATGACAAAAACTCGTACCTAAGGGATTGCTAGCGACTTATTCGCAATAGAATCGTTCTATACTAACTTTCTTGTGGTTGCACAAAGAACGGAGAGACAGACTCAAAATTATAATTTTTTCTAAAAGTTCTGACTTATAGAATGAGAGTTTACAAGTTTTTGAATTGAAGGACTTTTTTTTAACCAGCTCGACGAATCTTCACTACCTTCAATAGTTAGGAAACTAAATGATTTAATTAAAAACGAAGAATCAGAAGATATGAACCTCTTCAAAAACACTGAAACTCTCATCAGGTATCTATTAGTCAGACAATTTTCTAAAAAACAAGGATCATCTTGTAAAAGATTGTATACTACCACAGAGCAAATTTTCGAACTGAGTGTGAAGCGTTCATTTCTTCCAAATAAACTTGATTGTGAAGTAGGTGGTATGTGGTACGTAGGTAGTTCCTATGGTATATGGTTTATTTATTTATTTATATTTATGGCGTGCACCCTCCGTCACAAAAGACAATTTGTCTTTGAGGGGAGTTCGAAAAAATTAAAAATTAAAAGTAAAAACAAAAATTAAAAGAACAGATGGTGACAAAGGCAAAGCCGTGTTCTTTGCAGACGTGTGATCTATATAGAAAAATAATAAACCTTAGTGTAGTAATTTGCAGCGTTTTAAAACCGAATGAGACCACTCAGAGCTCTTTGGGACCAACCGCTCGGTGGGACTTACGATAAATCAGAAACACGAGTGTGAATCGCAAAACAGGCCAAATCTCTGTTCAAATTTTAGATGAACAAAATGCAATCATTGTTCGTTTTCTAGTTGTTCTCAGTTCTGCGTCGTTAACAACCAGTAATCACATCCGATTTCCTAATGAAGCCTCTATTTCTGCGAATTGAGTGTGAAGCGTTCATTTCTTCAAAATAAACTCGACTATGAAGCGAAAACTTAGTAGGTAGGAAGTGACAATGGCAAAGCTTTGTTCTTTGCAGTCGAGTGATCTAGAAAAATAATAAATCTTTCTGTAATAATTTGAAGCGTTTTTTTAAGTGTTTCATTGCCAAAAGAAGGTAGCTTTGAAATGTATCGCTCTTTCCAACGATATCCTCAAATTAGAATTTATTTGGTGAATAACAGGAGTTATGATGCTATGATGTTAGGAGTAATGACTATGATGTTTTAATGACGAATGTCGAAAACACGAAAAAAAAAATCTTTAAAAACATATCGTTGAACATATTGTTAAGTTATGCATGCGTTCCAGGGGATAAGCTGGATAAGCATTTGATCAATTTAAACCAGTTGGTAAGCGAAAAAACTGTTCACTCGATGTAATTCATTTATTACTTTAGGCAAGAAATAGTGCCCCCCCTCCCACACCTTTATACACCGGCATGGGAGCCTCGAATTTGAAGAGCATTTTAAAATCCATGGTCTACGTCCGTCAGAGTTCATATCCGTATTGAAGGTGTAACAAATAAAAAAAAATTACAAAATATGCGGTTTATGGTGTCCTGGCACCATGGTGGCACCACTGATTAGTTCCATGGTGGCACTGAGAATAATTCATGAAAATCCGGAGGGATAATGAGAATTTTGCTTCAATTTCAAAGTAAAGTTAGTAAGCAGTTAAAGAACCGAAATAGAATTGAAAAAATTCTGAGTCGAACAAAAAAAAATCCACGAAAATCGGTTGGAAATTGAGGCGGAGTACACAAGATTTTGTCACGCACACATACACACACACACACTCATTCACATACACCTATGGTTTTTTCGCGGATTTGGATTCAAAATGGTCTAATACGGATTAGTGCACGTTATTTTTTGTCTGTTGAGTGTTGTCCTTGTTTCCCCCGATTAATCGCATAAGGACGCCCACAAGTCACACTGTGGGACGTCCTAGAAACAGTTGCTGGTTTACTTATTTTCAATACTGAACCTTTGGAATCAACCAAGAATATTTGTCCATCAATTAAAGACAGTATTGCATTTTTAGAATCGAATGAGACCACCCAGAGCTCTGAAGGACCGACCGTTCACTCCCCTCGAGAACTTGAGGGTGGAAATTATGATAAATCTGAAACAGGAGTGTGAATCGCAAAAGAGGCTAATCTCCGTTCAACTTTTAGCTGACCAAAGTGCGATCGATGTTCGTTTCTTCGAATTGTTCTCCTTGTTTTGTGTCCTTAGCAACCAGTATTCGAATTTCTTAATAATTAGGGCAACCTAATTATGCCTCTCTATTTATCATCGAATTGAGTGTGAAGCGTTTATATTTTAAAAGTAAACTGGTTTGTAAAGTAGGTATGTGTTAGGTAGTTCCTATGGTTGGTAGATGGTGACAATGGCCAAGCTGTGTTCTTTACTGGCGAGTGATCTACACAGAAAAATAGTATACCTTTTTTAATAATTTATTAATGCAGCTTATTTAAATTGACAAGGACGAAAAACATTTACTACACAACGATTTTTTTTTCTGAGAATACGGGGTCGATAGAGTCCTGGTGTTCATATAAATGGACGTTTTGTAATTCCTATGCGAAATAAATTTTTTTCGAAGTTCGATATTACACAGTGGTTTATTATTTTTCTATATAGATCACTCGTCTGCAAAGAACTCGGCTCTGCCTTTGTCACCACCTACCAACCATAGGAACTACCTACCACGTACCTACAGCGATCGCATTTTGGTCAGATAAAATTTGAACGGAGATTAGGCCTCTTCTACGATTCATGTTCGTGTTTCAGATTTATCGTACGTCCAATCCTTATGTTCTCGTAGGGAGCGATCGGTTTGTCCCACAAAGCTCCGCGTGGTCTCTAAAAATCCAATACTATCTTAAATTCGATAAAAAACCTTAAAATCGAAATTTTTTTGAGCTCGAGCGCTTTCAAAATTTCAACCTTTATTTTTCAACCCTTACAAGTGACCGACATTAACCAAGATCTTCGGGGCACAACTAGACCCTAAATGGAGCCCATATATAGCATTTCCAACTCAAATTCAACCTTTTCCAACTCAAAATCAACCTTTTCAGCATTATTAGGGAAATGACAAAAAATACGCACTAGCCCTAAATGTAGTACCAAATGCTTGTCTGTGATTGGGGACTGGGCTGAAACAATACTCCAAATGCAGTAGGTAGGTACCTATACATAAAACAAAATCATGTTTTATTAAAAACGCTGCAAATTATTACACAATGGTTTATTATTTTCTATATAGATCACTCGTCTACAAAATCACCATCCATCCAATATAAAAATCAAAGAAAAAAAAAAAAAGAAAAATCAAAAAAAAAAAAAAAAATCAAAAAAAAAAAAAAAAAAAAAAAAAAAATCCAAATCACCAACCATTGATTGCATTTCGGTCAGCTCTAATTTGAACGGAGATTAGGCCTCTTTTGCGATTCACACTCGTGTTTTGATTTATATATACCTATATATATATATATATATATATATATATATTTCAATTTAAACCCTTAAATTTTCGTAGGGAGCGAACGGTTTGTCCTACAGAGCTCCGCGTGGTCTCAAAAAATTCTATAGAATCCTAAATTGAAGGAAAAACAATACCTTTATATAAAATTTTTTTGAGTTAGGGCGTTTTCAAAATTTCAAAATTGATTTTGGAACCCTTAGAAGTGACCTACATCAACCAAAAGCTTCGGGTCACAACTAGACCCCAAATGGAGCCTACATACCAAATTTCATCAAAATCGGTCAATGCTAAGTGGCAAAAGTGCCGCGTACGGCGGACGGACGGCCAAATTTTTATTCGATTTTTGGATTCTACGTACCTTGAAACGTAAACCATCAAATTTTCAGGTGGTGTTAAATTTTTTTTTTCTTGGTCGATTACAAAGGTTCATTATTGAAAATAATAAACCAAAAGAAATTAACAATTAATATTTCAAAAGTCTTGAAATTAAAAATCTTACTTGTGGAAAGTCTGTATCAATTTTTTCACTTAAAACAAAAAAAAATGGAGCAAGGGTTTTTAAAAAAATTTGAATCAACACATTAAATTTTTATTACAACTGCTTCTAGGAAGAAGTTGCATTTGACTTGAAAATTCTATAAATTATATTTTTTTGTTATTTTCTTTTTTAATAAAACATGATTTTGTTTTATATATTTACCTACTGCGTACCTTTATTTTACCTAATGCGTTTGGAGTATTATTTTCAGCCCAGTCCCCAATCACAGACAAGCATTTGGTACTACATTTAGGGGTTGTGCGTATTTTTGGTCATTTCCCTAATAATGCTGAAAAGGTTGAATTTGCTTGAAAAAGGTTGAATTTGAGTTGGAGAAGGTTGAATTTGATTTGGAAAAAGTTGGGTTTGACTTGGAATGCTTGGAAGCTTGGAATGGACTTGGAATGCTACAACAAATTTCATCAAAATCGGTCCATGCTAACTGAGGAATGTGCCGCGCAGCACTTTTCCCACTTAGCATTGACCGATTTTGATGAAATTTGGTATGTAGGCTCCATTTGGGGTCTAGTTGTGCCCCGAAGATTTTGGTTGATGTAGGTCAGTTCTAAGGGTTGAAAAATGAATTTTGAAATTTTGAAAACGCCCGAACTTAAAACATTTTGATGTAAAGGTATTGTTTTTCCTTCAATTTAAGGTTCTATAGAATTTTTAAATTTTTTGAGACCACCCGAAGCTCTGTACGACAAACCGTTCGTTCCCTACGAGAATTTAAAGTTTGAACGTACGATAAATCAGAAACACGAGTGTGAATCGCAAAAGAGGCCAAATCTCCGTTCAAATTAAAGCTGACCGAAATGCGATCGAAGTTTTTCTTCATGTTGGATGGTTGGTGGCTTTGCAGACGAGTGATCTATATAGAAAAATAAAAAATAATAAACTATTGTGTAATAATTTGTAGCTTTTTACTTCGATTTTTGGATTCTAAGTACTTTGAATCGTAAACTATCAAATTTTGAGGGGGGGGGGGGTTAAAATTGTTTTCTTGGTCGATTCCAAAGGTTCATTATTGAAAATAAGAAACCAGAAAACCTAATATAAATTTAAAAAATATCATCACTGCAAGCTATATTTATTTTGTTAATAAATGTCATTTAATTTTAATTATTCCGCGAGTAAATAATACTGCCCACCCAACTTGGCGGACTTTCATTAAATTCCTCGACACGGGGGGCGCTGTCACGCCGAATACCGCACGCCGCGCGGCACAACAACCGGCGACCGAATACCGCGGCGAAATCTCCGACGGCGGTTCGCGGCCTACATTTTTGCTCCGCGATAGGCGGCCTCGGCGGCGCGAGGGCGGGAGGCACTCGATAGGCCGCCGCACCGGTGGAGCGCTCTCGCGGCGACTCTCGGCAACCGCTGTTTACAATCGATATACCCCTCCTCACCATGGAAACGGATCTTTTCTTACTTAAATTTCATCCACCTATCGCCATTCATCTCGGGATCAAATTCGTTTTTGAGATTCATTTTCCCTTTTCTTCCTTTTATGTTCGATTGGAAGGTCGACTTCCACCTGAAATATCACCAGAATCTTCTTTAATCACTTCATAAACACCTCCTTGACAAAAGGGAGTCGATCAGGATGTAAATCAGGTGTAAACACCTCCCCCTCCACCACTTCTTTCACGTCATAAACCAAATTCCAACAAAAATCACTCAAATCAAACACTGAAAATCACCGAAAGTATCGACTCGATCATTTTTCCTCGCCAACTCCTGTACGGAAACATTTTTCCTCGCCAGAGTATTGTCAATTGTCAATTTTATTCACACAGGTAGGAGACCGATCACAATTCTCAAATTGGATAAAAAATTAAGCACAACTGCACAGCGTTCTCTCGAATCATGGAAAGTTCACAAAATTATGGAGTATTTCATAAACTTTGTAGTTAATAGTCACGATGTAGATGGAAGCAATAACGTGAATAAATTATAAATAAATTACACAGATATCATGCAATTTGGCGATAATTGATTGTTTTCATGCATTTATGTGTTTTTTAATGTTGTTTATGGTATTTAAGAAATTGGCACCAATTCAGGGAGACGTACATCAAAATTTGGTGTTTTGAAAATTGAACTTTGGATTTGGAATGTCGTGATGTGAGTGAGAGATGAGGAAAGAAAGGTGTTACCTTCGTCGGCGGGTTGTTTGATACTGGTGGAGCCGTTCGGGGGGCCGTTCGGGAGCGACGGCGAGGCGCCTGCGCCGGGGGGCGCCTGCGTTTCGCCGCCCGGCGCCGCCGCCACCTCTTCCGAGACGCCGCCGCGCCCGCCCCGATTCGGGGGGAAAACAGGCGGAAAAGGTCCGTCGCCGAAGGATGAGCGCCCCGTCCGTCCGGCTTTGCTGCTTCGGGGCCTTTTATTTCGTTTATCTGCTGCTCGGCGCCGGCATCTTCTCGATGATCGAGGCGCCCGGAGAGGCGACGAGGGTGCGGCAGTTGCAGTCGATGAGGGCGGCGTTCCTCAAGGAGCACTCGTGCGTCGAAGGTGAGTCGTCATCAACTTCTTGAGGCGCCACCCCCCCCCCCCCCACCACCACTCCTCCCGGCCACCTGTTACCTCGGCTTCTTGTCACTCATAAATAGAGCTCGGAAAATATGCACGAAAATTTCCCAAAAATATGCACCGGAAACTGGAAAAATATGCAAAATATGCATTTGCCCTTAAAACTGCATACGGCTTTGGAATTTTAGTATTTTAAGAAAGAATGTTTATTTGTTTATTTGTATAATACACGGGCATATTCATGCCCAGTAACAGAGTTAGTATAAATTCCCAAACAATTTAACTCATGATATAAAAAAATAAAAACCTTTTTAACAAAAAATGGACCGACCTCAAAAATGTTGTCTGTAAACACCAAAAAGGGAAAAATAATTCTCTCAGCAAATACATACTTGATGTAGTAGGTTGTTGGACATAGATATCTAGTCAACAGATGGTATGTTGGAATACCAACAATTATTTTCTGTGTGATTCACACTTATTGTCACACTCATATCCTTCATCATACGATAGCAGTGACATGCTGCCCAATAGTTTTGGAACACTTATATCTACTCTTATTCATGTTTTGTATGGCACGATCGACGCATGTTGTAATACTCACCAGATCATGTGAGTAGTACTTATAAACCACAGCGTATGCAGACAGGTAGGTAGGTACGCATTGAAGTCGCCGCCGTGCCCATCTGTAGACACAAACTTACTACCGATAAATTATTCGATGATCTGGTTACCGTTGAGTTAAAATGTGCTCCCCAAACTAGTCCAAATCAGGTCCCTAGTACGTCTCTGCTGCCATATGAGTACAATAGTAAGTGTGAACCTCCCTGGGAATGGTTTTGACTAGTATTTTGGGACTTTATTATTACATGAGACTTTATTATTATATTGGTGGACATATTGTAATGTAGCTACATACCTTCGGAAGCGTTGTTACCTAATTAGCTATTCACATTCATACTCGGTGTGGAAGCATGTTTGTAGTATGGGAGGTATGTATATTTGCGAAAAAGAATAATATGTTGGTAAGTAGAAGATCTATAAGATGTTTGTGTCTACAGATGGGCACGGCGGCGACTTCAATGCGTACCTGCCTACCTGTCTGGATACGCTGTGGTTTATAAGTACTACTCACATGATCTGGTGAGTATTACAACATGCGTCGATCGTGCCATACAAAACATGAATACGAGTAGATATAAGTGTTCCAAAACTATTGGGCAGTATGTCACTGCTATCGTATGATGAAGGATATGAGTGTGACAATAAGTGTGAATCACACTGAAAATAATTGTTGGTATTCCAACATACCATCTGTTGACTAGATATCTATGTCCAACAACCTACTACATCAAGTATGTATTTGCTGAGAGAATTATTTTTCCCTTTTTGGTGTTTACAGACAACATTTTTGAGGTCGGTCCATTTTTTGTTAAAAAGGTTTTTATTTTATTATTTTTCCATTTTATATTATTTTTTATTTTTCACTTTTTAGTGGTCCTCAATATAAATCTGAAATTAATTTACCCGCAGTTTTTCGAACAGTTTTAGTAATCACAGTAGTACTAAAACTGTTTGAAAAACTGCGGGTAAATCATTTCAGTAAGGTGAACTAGAAGCCGTAGAGTGGACCACATTCTGTAATCCGGATCAGTTTCCATATGTGTAGATGAGATTCCATTTTAGGATCAGTTTCAGGAGGTATTTGGTTCACTTGCCTACTTACCAATCTACTCTCTTATCCCCTAACTGGTCGACTTTGTTCATAATTGCTAGGTACTTGGTAGTTCTGACAACACAATTCAACAACACAACCATGACATGATTGACGAGGGAGCTATGTGCTACATCCACTTGGTAGAATACCCTCGCATCACCTAACTGTACTATATAATTCATATTTGGTACAGCACTATGCAGTTCTGACGATGTCCTCTACTATTACCTACCTAATCATGTTATCGGTGGTGAGGGGGCTATGTGCTACACCCACTTGGTAGAATACCCTCTCATCACCTAACTGTACTATATACCTCATATTTTGTACAGCACTATTCAGTTCCAACAATCTCCTATATGGCATCCTCCCTCCTACCCAACTATGTTATGGATGGCGAGGAAGCTATGTGCTACACCCTCTTGGTGGAATAGGTACCCTCTCATCACCTAATTGTACTATATACCTACCTTATATTTGGGAAATGCACTATACAGTTCCGACAATCTCCTATGCCATTACATAGCCAACCATATTATGGATGACTAGGAAGCTATGTGCTACACCCTCTTGGTGGAATAGGTACCCTCTCATCACCTAATTGTACTATATACCTACCTTATATTTAGAACTGCACTATACAGTTCCGACAATCTCCTATGCCATTACATAGCCAACCATATTATGGATGACTAGGAAGCTATGTGCTACACCCTCTTGGTGGAATAGGTACCCTCTCATCACCTAATTGTACTATATACCTACCTTATATTTGGAACTGCACTATACAGTTCCGACAATCTCCTATGCCATTACATAGCCAACTATGTTATGGATGACGAGGAAGCTATGTGCTACACCCACTTGGTGGAATACCCTCTCATCATCTTATTGTACTATATACCTACCTTATATTTGGTACTGCACTATTCAGTTCCGACAATCTCCTATACCATTACATAGCCAACCATATTATGGATGACGAGGAAGCTATGTGCTACACCATAAGAAGCTATGTGGCCGAAGTTAGGGGACATGGCCGAAGTTGGGTACATCTACGGTACCTCATATTTAGTAGGGCACTATGCAGTTCTGACGATGCCGTCTTCTATTACCTAATCATGTTATCGGTGATGAGGGGGCTATGTGCTACACCCACTTGGTAGAATACCCTCTCATCACCGAGTTCTACTATATATCTCATATTTGGTACGGCACTATGCAGTTATGACGATCTCCTATACCATTAGATATCCAACTATATTATGAATAACGAGGGAGCTATGTGCTACACCCACTTGGTAGAATACCTAACTAACAGTACTATAATTATCTCTCATACTTGGTAGGAAAACTCCCATACTTGAGCATTCGTAGACACGTTTGATATGGCTCATGCAGGTTCTGACCTAAAAGCCACTATAATTTCTCCGTTTCTCTTTCCCCGCAGCACCTTTTAGTTATCGGAACCCCCCTCATATAGCATATCATTTTAAAGCTTACAATCAGACCTTCAATTTGACTATACACAAATGGTCCTCCATCGACTCAGTCGGAAGTCACAGGGCAAGAAGAGTGAATGCGGACCAATATTCCCGAGAACGGGAACCACGTTTTTCAACTTCTTTCACAAAGTTTCGATACTTTTAACTGAGCAAAATGAAATCTGTTTGAAACGGGACCACCACGGATACTGGTAGAACACATTTCAAAAAGAATCAGACAGATTGGTACCAGAATAAAGAAATGCAAGCGACTCGGACATACAAAAAAAAAAAAAAAAATCGTCGTCCCACGACAACCCGAATTGAGTACCTCCTCTTTCGCGCGCCTTCGGCGCGTTGAAGTCGGTCAAAAAGAACAATAACTAATAATTCAACATCTATGGTATTAACAATCTCTCATGTAAATAACAATTACTGAAATTAACAAGTTAACATATACCTAATACCTACTATTTCTCCCTGCTTAAAAAGAGTGATTTTAGACTAGATATGTTATGGAAAAAACGCTGCAAATCATTGCTCAAAGGTTTATTATTTTCTGTATAGATCACCCTTCTGTATAGATCACTGGTTCTCCATCAATAGCACCTACCACCATCTGTATTCTCCCTTGACCTTCCCTCTCAAATTTCAGCTTCCTGCGTTCAATAGGATTGAAAATGGCTTCGGAGCTCACTCAGCTGATCAGTGATCTGAGGAGTGACGAAGATCTCCTCGAATGCTGGAGACGCCTGGAAGAGCATTCCCATTCAATAGCAGTAAAAATGGTTTCGGAGCTCACTCAGCTGATCAGTGATCTAAAGAGTGAAGAAGATCTTCTCGAATGCTGGAGACGCCTCGAAGAGCACTTCCATTCAATATGAGTAAAAATGGCTTTGGAGCTCACTCAGCTGATCAGTGATCTGAGGAGTGAAGAAGATCTCCTCGAATGCTGGAGACGCCTCGAAGAGCACTTCCATTCAATATGAGTAAAAATGGCTTTGGAGCTCACTCAGCTGATCAGTGATCTGAGGAGTGAAGAAGATCTCCTCGAATGCTGGAGACGCCTGGAAGAGCATTCCCATTCAATAGCAGTAAAAATGGTTTCGGAGCTCACTCAGCTGATCAGTGATCTAAAGAGTGAAGAAGATCTTCTCGAATGCTGGAGACGCCTCGAAGAGCACTTCCATTCAATATGAGTAAAAATGGCTTTGGAGCTCACTCAGCTGATCAGTGATCTGAGGAGTGAAGAAGATCTCCTTGAATGCTGGAGACGCCTGGAAGAGCACTTCCATTCAATAGGATTGAAAATGGCTTCGGAGCTCACTCAGCTGATCAGTGATCTGAAGAGTGAAGAAGCCTTTGAGCAATGATTTGCAGCGTTTTTTACCCACCAACATTTTTTTTACCTACCAGCTAGGTACTACCTACCACACCATACTGGCTTCACACCTTCACAATCAAGTTTATTAGAAAGAACTAAACGCTTCACACTCGATTGGAAAAATAGAAAGCTTAATATGGAAATTTGATTACTGGTTACGCAGAAGGCAAAAGTGTATACAAATCGAAGAAATGAACAGCGATCGCATTTTAGTCCGGTAAAATTTGAATGGAGATTAGACCTCTTTTGCGATTCACACTCATGATTCTGTTTTATCGAAGGAAAACCTTCAAGTACTCGTAGGGACCGAACGGTTCGTCCTACAGAGCTCCGGGTGGTCTCAAAAATTTTTAAAAATTCAATACTATTTAAAATTGGTGAAAAAACGATACCTTTATTTCGAGAGTTTTCGAGCTAGGGCACTCTTGAAAATTTCAACCCTTAATTTTCACCCCTTAGAAGTGACCTACATCAACCAAAAGCTTCGTGGCACAACTAGACCCCAAATGGAGCCCATATACCAAATTTGAACCAAATCGGTCCAGTGTTGCTAAGAAAAGTGCCGCGTACGGCGGACGGACGGAAATTTTTTTATTCGATTTTCGGATTCTACGTACCTTGAAACGTAAAACATCAAATTTTGAGGGGGGGTTAAAATTTTTTTTTTCTTGCTCGATTCCAAAGGCTTATTATTGAAAATAATAAACCAAAAGGATCATAATTATTGTCTTTACTTACTGAATTTATTGCTCTTTGGGCTCTATGGATCGGATTATTTATTAGGTAGTTGGTTGGTGTGAAGGGGATATAAAATGGGGCGTTATTTCGAGCATAGGTAGGGGCGTGAAAGTGTATGTTCTGTAGGAGCTGAGGGCAGTCTATTGTATTGCGGATGAGTTTAATTAGAAAAATGTTCCATATTATTACATTTTTTTAGCCCTTTTTTCTCCTAGAAAAAAGTTATGAAGCATCAGGTAAAGTAAACAAGCAATTCAAAAAATCAGTTATACATTTTTTATTCACTTTTGTACATTTATAGGAACTAGTGTGAGCTCTCGCTCTCTGGGCCCAATTCCCAGTGAAGCGGGAGCTGGGCACCATTAGCCCCCTTCGGTCAGCCTCGTAGGTGACGTCATCAGCTCAGGTGGAAGCAAGACACTCGACGCCGAACGCCACCCCGCGCGTCCCTCCCCCCTCAGCTGGGAGGGACCCAACGGTCTCTCCCCCACTCAACCAGCCGTCCCCACTACCATCTTCAGGCGGGGCGGAGGGGGGAGGACTCCACCTGAGCTCCCCGCCAACGACGATCGCCTGATACCCAGTCCAACAGCGTTCAAAGTCAGTGACAGCGAGCTAGCCCCATCCTGACGAATCTTCCTCCCGTACCCCCCCCCCTCAAACCGCCACGATCGCCACGACTCCGCGCTACGGTCGCCACGGAATCTTCAAGCCGCCACACCCATTCAAGGATACCTTCGGGCCCGACAGTGAGTGTTGAAACCTTTATGCATACATATATTGGCCAATTATTTATGCAACTGTGCTAGAGTAAGGAAGTAAAAAGACATTAGTAAAGAAACGAAATTAACATTTGTTGAATATTGAGTAAATTGAGAACATTGAGTAAATTGAGAACATTGAGTAAATTGAGAACATTTAGTAGATTGAGAAACATTGAAAACTATTACGAACTATAACAAATACTTACCTGATTTTTTGGATTGATGACCTATGCTTGGAAACTGATAAATGAGATTGAAATTTGAATGTACTTTGTCGAAACTGGAAACCATACTGTAATTTGTAAATATCTACTTGAAAGCCTTCAGCTCCTTATCGCCACACTTGTGGGGAAGTCAATTGCCGTTCCTAATTTCTAATAAATCCACCTGCTAGTTGTACTTTGTAGTTCTTCTTCTGAGTATACCTGGTTCAGTAAAAGGTTAGAGGAGAGTGCAACGACACCCCTCAATTGGTATTAGGTCCCTTCAGGACAACCGTCAGCCCCTCTGGCAAAAGGACACACTTGTGTACCTGTTTTATTTCTACTTCGCCCTTCAGGCTTTCAAGTTTTGCTGTACGACGATCGCCACGCAGTCGCCGACGTCGCCACGCTTTGTCGCCACAGGTAAATACCATTTGCTACCATTTCTAAATTCTAAGTGTTTTTCGATATTTTATTTCAGCTAAATTAACTTCAAATCAAACCCCCCGAACTCGTGTGCAAACGTTTGGTGCTCGTGTTCGTTGATTTTTATCAACCAACACGACCCCCAAACGCCCATCACCGCTTGTTGGCTTCATTTAAATTCAGCTGCCATCAAGCGTGGGGCCCATAAGGCTTACAAAATTGGTGGCAGCGGTGGGATTGCAATACCCTCTGTCTCCCCAACTTGATTCACCGTCAAAGGTATATAAAGTTGTGGCGACACGCGGGATTGTTGTGAGTTCGCCTCACACGAATCCACACAAAAAATAGTAGGTCTTGTTTCGCCACGAGTTCTAAAAATTTAAAAGTAGAGTCTATCGAAAACACAAAAACTGACCAGGTATACAATTAGGTAGGATGTGCATCCGTTTATTGTATTCCTAGGAAAAGTGACGCAACGCAGCCTCCTATATTTTTTGATCGCCATAATCGCCACGAGAAGCTGATTTTCTCAATAGACCTAACTACTACCGACACACAACTGAACACACGCGTACAGATTTCCTTTTGCCTAAGTGGTAGTCCACATAAGTCGACACACTCATCCTCAATACCTCTTCAACCGACACGATGTCTTTAAATTTGTCGGGAGCTAGTGATAGGGGAGAAGGTACACACTCCTCCGCCGGCACAGAGGCTGTTGAAATCATGACACAAACGATGAGGGAGATGAACGTGCTCCTTCAACGTTACAATACAGCGACACACGAGGGTGAGAGAGGGGACATACCGCGCTCGGTATTCCTTGAACTCGAACCATGGGACCCCGACACACCAGGTGCACTCAGTGTAGTTTCATTTTTTGCGAATTTTGATCTAGTGACCGCGGGCCTAACCTCACAACAACGGTATCGGCTACTTCGTACCAAAGCACGCGGGATAGCCAAACAATTCCTAATCGATCGCGATGACGCCGTTGATGTGGATAACGTTTATGAAATCGTCCGTGAAGACATGTTGCGATGGTTCCAGAAAGAAAATCCGCAGCATGCCGCAGCATTATTGTGGACGGTTAAACGCAACACAACCGAAACGCTCCGTCAATTCGCCGATCGCGTGCGCGGGATAGCAAGATGTGCCGTCATGGAAGAGGGGACGCGCCTACGCCGCCACGAACGCAACGAATGGGTCGAAAAGAAGACAAAGGACGCCTTCATTCGCGGCGTCGGTAAGAACATGAGTGCCCTATTGATAACCAACCGACCACGAAATATTCAAGATGCGTTGAGTAAAGCAGAAGAGCTTGAAGAAACCCTTGATGATACCACCGATATAGAGGAAAGATGGGACCTCGCGGCCGTCACGAACGACCGTCGATGTTATAGCTGCGGAAGCCACGATCATTTCGCAGCACGATGCCCTCGGAAAGATGACCATACACCACGACACAATCGCCACAAAGAAGAGGACTATCGCCGGGAGAAGCCAAGCGAGCCACGAAATGAGGAGAAGCCAAGCCCGCGCTATCCTTGTATGTTTTGTGCCGACCGCGCGCATTTCCCCGTGAATTGCCCATTTAGTCCGCAGAAGACCATTTTTTGCGACTTTTGTGGTATGAGAGAACACCTAGAGGCCGATTGTTATAAGAAGAAGCGTTTACTCCCTGTTTCGCAACCAATAGCTGCCCCTGCACACACGATGGAGATAGCTCGGTACAAGAAGCCCGTAGAAGAGGACCACATCCCCGCAGTTGAAGCCCCGATGTCACGCACCCTGAAAATTACCGTAGGTTTGGGCCCCGAGGAAAGAGACATGATTGTCGACACGGGCGCCGCACTTTCGGTTTTATCAACTCCCGTCAAGGGAATA
Organism: Apolygus lucorum; assembly: GCA_009739505.2. Taxonomy (NCBI): domain Eukaryota; kingdom Metazoa; phylum Arthropoda; class Insecta; order Hemiptera; family Miridae; genus Apolygus; species Apolygus lucorum. The sequence goes on along the minus strand of CM019183.2, from coordinate 60,888,402 downwards.
AAATTGTACCCGACACGAGCGGTCGCGTGGGGCGCGGACGGGATGCCCTTACATTTCTCGGGAGAACAACATCTCGTAACCCGTATCGGTGGGTGCACGTTCGAGCATACCTTTTTGGTGTTCGCACGTAAATGCGCCACACTTGATTTGTTGGGATTAGATGTGCTAAGAAGAGTACCGATTACTTTCACCACGGGGCCGACTATGAAGTACCACACACCGGAAGGGAAAATAAGACCTTTTACGCCCGTCGAGATGCTAGATGAGCCGTACAGTGTGGGTGTGGTGTTGCGGCCGGAGGGGCGGGAAACCGGGTTGCTTGATGATCGTATCCACAATCGCGACACAAGCACACCTCTCCCTAGTACCCTTTCGGCGGCAACAGCCACGCTCAACGTCGTAGAACGCGATACCTCTGTTCTCGACACACGTACCGGCGCGACGAGCACACCTACGACCTCCGCTAACAACAGCAGCGGATCCGGTGGAATGAAATTTTGGAGTAGACACTTCCGAGGAGTCGCCACGCCAATCGACACACCCGCCGATTTGTACGATCATGCGACTCGCCACGAAAAATTGGATTCGGTTCCCGCACCGAACGAGGAGGAACGCGATACGGAAGAAGCCAGAAGAGTCCGTTTCGAGATACCGGGAGTAGTACGCGATGAAGAATGCGTCGCCACGCCGCTACTGACTATCCACCCACGTTCCGGTACGAGTTCCGATACGTTTGACGATTCATCTCTTGATCGGTACATCGACGCGGCCATTGATCGAGCGGTACGCACCATCGACGAGTCCGCCGCCACAGTAAACCATCTGACCGCCACGACACCCGATTTAACTGTAAATAGGGTCGTCGACACACCATATCGGCACACCAACGCCACAAAAGACACAGATATCGGCACACCAAATCGGCACACCGACACCATGATGAATGAGATCATCGGCACACCGACTCGGCATACCATCGCCACACCGGAGGTGGTTGTCGCCACACCAGATGTGGTCGTCGCCACACCGAACACGGTCGTCGCCACACCCGATCGACACACGAATACCAATGTCGCCATGGTCGTCGCCACACCCGATATGGTCGTCGCCACACCAAATGAGCATACCATCGCCACATTCGACACGGTCCTCGCCACACCTGAAAATAAAAATGAAATTAAATTTTCAGAAATTTCAACAACCTCCCAGATTGAACCTGTAATTGATCAACATCTTGATATGATATTACGCGAGATGAACCCACCCGAGCGAAAACGCCCAAGAAATGATCCACTAATTGTTCAAAACGATGAAAAAGAGGGCGTGATTAATTCTCTTCAAGAAACGTCGGATGAGGAAGAATGGGGAGAAGTTCCGACCGATCAATGGGATCCGCCTTTACCACAATTTGAGACCGTCCTTGAACAAAAATTGCAACATTTAACTACACCGGACGCTGAGCCAACGAAGGAATTGTTGAATACCTACCGGGACTTGTTTAAGCCACCGACGGGGGCGGGATGCACCCTCAACGTGTCCCACGAGATTATTCTCACCCAACCCACCGTGACTCAACAAAAACCTTACCCCGTTCCTCACGCGCTCCGGGAGGTGGTCGAAACGCAAATTAAGGATATGTTGGAATCCGGAGTGATTAGCCCATCTACCAGCCCGTGGTGCGCGCCCGTCTTATTAGTAAAAAAGAAGACGCCGCCGGGGGAAAAGCAGCTTTGGAGATTCTGTACCGACTTTCGTCAATTAAACAAGATCACCAAAGGAGACGCTTACCCCCTCCCACGTTTGCAGGAGACGCTCGCAATGCTCGGACAATGTAAATGGTTTTCAACAATCGATCTCATCGCGGGTTACCATCAGATCCCGGTCCACGCTGATTCCAAGGAGAAAACTGCTTTTTCGGTCCTCGGAAGACATTTCCATTACGAGAAGATGCCCTTCGGGCTAAAAAACGCTCCCGCCACGTTTCAGCGCGTAATGAATGATGCCTTGGACGGAATTCTGGGAAACAATTGTCTTGTATATTTGGATGATGTAATTGTTTTCTCAGCCACACGAGAAGAGCATCTTGAGAAACTCGCACAAGTTTTCGATCGATTGTCCGAGGCTCGACTTCAAGTCAACCTCGCGAAGTGCGAATTCCTCAAAAATGAAGTTCGCTTTTTGGGACATCGAATAACGACAGAAGGGATCCTCACTGAGCCGGAAAAGACGAAAGCGATCAAGGAATTTCCCGTACCGACCTCCGTAGTAAAACTTCAGTCCTTTCTAGGCCTCGCCAGTTTCTACCGACGGTTCATTCCGAACTTTTCGGAAATAGTGGTGCCCTTGACCGAGTTGTTGAAAAAAACCCAGCCTTTTGAGTGGACGACCCGACAACAGAAAGCGTTCGATGACCTCAAAGAAAAGTTGACCAGTGAACCCATACTCGCCTATCCTGACCTGACTAAACCGTTTATCCTCGCAACCGATGCATCCGGCTTCGCCTTGGGAGCCGTCCTCTCGCAAAACTTCAATGGGGAAGAGAGGCCCGTGGCGTATGCGAGTCGCAAATTAAACCCGGCCAAAACCAGGTACTCGGTCACCGAACGTGAGCTCCTAGCGGTCGTTTGGGCGGTTCGACACTTCCAGGAATACCTCCTCGGACAGACCTTCGAACTCCAAACCGACCATATGGCCCTTACCGCCGCTATGCACCTCCGTGACCCGACTTCGCGCATCGGACGATGGGTACTCAGATTGGCAGAGTACGACTTCACACCCCGCTACCGACCAGGAACACAAATGGGTCATGCCGACGGATTGAGCCGCGGAGACATAGCTGTAGTTACTCTCGAGTTTCCGCGAGAGCTTATGATCGCCGCTCAAGACCTCGACAATTGGATTCAAGCGATCACTTTAGACCGCCACAGAGAGGACCTACGCAAAACTAATGGCGTATGGGAGACACGCGTTCGATACGACGGACAACATGAATGGGTACCGCTCATTCCCTCCTCACTTCGGGAATGGCTCATCGATAGATGTCACAAAAATGAATGGGCCGGACATCCCGGAGCGGAGGTGACGGAAAAGATAGTACGGAAACTCGGAACTTGGCCTGGGTTAGCTAAAGACGTTCGCGAAAACATACAACGATGCGAAACGTGTTCACGACGCAACACCCCGCCCGGTCTCCGTAATCCAATCCAGAAACCTTTACTCCCAGAGCGCCCCGGACAAATCGTTGGAATTGATTTTGTCGGACCGATTGCGGGAGGAAAAACCACAAAATATCTGATGACGGTCATAGACCATTTCACAAAATATGCGGAAGCGTATGTCACCACGGACTGCACCGCCACGACAGTGGCACGAAACCTCGCAAGAAAGTATATACCCACTCATGGCGTTCCGGAACGGTTGGTCTCGGACCGCGGAACCGCTTTTACGGCCGGATCAACCAGGGCGCTGTGTGATCAATGGGGTATCAGACAGATTTTCACAACGGCGTATCACCCCGAGAGCAACGGAGTCTGCGAGAGATTTCACCGTACCCTCGCCAATATCATCGCTAAAATCTCGAAAAGAACGAAGGATTGGGAGAGCATGTTACCCGTTGCACTCGCGGCTTACCGCGCAACCCCACACAAGAGCACAGGGTTCAGCCCGAACTTCTTGACCTTCGGCCGAGAACTCCGGTTGCCGAACGAATCGCTACAAAGTCTGAAGCCACGTCCCGACGAACCCACCACACTGAAAAATCTGAGAATAGCCCGAGAAGCCACTCAACAGAGCCTTCATGAAGCGTGGCGAAAACGAAGCGACGCCATCAACAGCCGTCGAACGCTACGCTCATTCGAAGGCGGTGACGCCGTGTACCTCAAGGACATGCAAGCGCCCCCAGGGGTTGTTAAGAAATTTTGGAGTCCCTGGAGCGGACCCTGGATAGTCGTGAAGAAGTACTCGGATGTGACGTACGAGATAAGAGACTTACCGGACATCCGCCGCCAGACTGTCCACATCAACCGGCTGAAGCCTGCATTCGAGTTAGGTGTTCCGGACGAAGTCTTCGTTGACCCCGAATGGATCAGACCCGACACGCATGGCGCCACGACATCAACACACCAGGAAGAGATGACACCTGAAACAGAAAGAGAGTTTATTGAAGAGTATGGATGGTCGACAACTGCAAAAACCACCACCATGATTCCACCTATCACCAGCCAAAAAGGGAATTCATCGAGGACACCCCAAAACGAGGCATCGACCCGACTAAGTTCCCCTTCGGATACACAAAGGACGGCTGATGCGGATCACCAATTTGATCGCTACGCCGAACAAGAAACACAAGAAGGAAGTACTCACCTCGGGAACGAGACGTTGCGGGACGAGATCGATCGCCACGACGATCGCCACGACGATCGCCACACCGACCGCCACAACGACCGCCACAGCGATCGCAACGAAAGTCGCCACGATGAACAACCCCCAAGAAGTCCAGTGGAAATCCCAGTAGTCGATTTACCTGAGCCATCCACCGTGTCTGAATCGTCCGCAGACGAGTTTGAAGAAGCTGAAGAAAATCCACCATCAAAGAAATCCCGTGGAGACGCCAATGAATCGACCTCTCGCTACCCGTTCCAAAAACGAGATGCTTCGATCGATTATCGACAACTCCACTTAGGGAAAAAGACTAACTAACTGACTAATAGGGAGACATGTGCGAACATACACACACACGTTAGGACATAACACGACACTTGGATCCTTCAGATCATAACATTTCACTTGGATCCTTCAGATCACAACATTTCCCTTGGATCCTTCAGATCATAACATTTCACTTGGATCCTTCAGATCACAACATTTCCCTTGGATCCTTCAGATCACAACATTACACTTGGATCCTTCAGATCAACCAAACCTTATCTCTGCCAGTTGTCCTGAATTATGGCCAGCTAGGAAAATTGAAGTAGATGAAGTACGTAGAATCTTGAAGTCACTTTTCCTAGATCAGGATGTCACAGTAGGGTTTTTGTTTCCGATTGTTCTAGAGTATGGCACAACAGCAGGTGGAGGATTGGGTTTTGGAAGGAGGCCCGAAATCGCCCGACCCGGCAGTGCTCCTCATGAGGAAGCGAGTGGAAACAGCCAAGGAGAATCATAAGAAGCTCCCCGACGGATTCGTCCAGACCAAGGAACCGGTAGCTGATCCCTTCCCCTCCCTGGAGACCCTCACCAACTGCGTTCGTTTCACCATGTGTGGTGATACGCCCACGGTCAGGAATATCAATGGCAAGGCGGCCCTCCTCACCATCCTCGAAATCGCCAAATGGATACCCACCTACCAACGCATTGCCCAGGAGAGAGACCTTTTGGTAAAGCGCCAGGAGATTTGGCTGGCGGAACGACAGCTGCTGATGCTCGACCGCGACACCGCATGGAAGAAGGTGGAGCAGGCCAAAGCACAGGTGGTTGCTGAGCCACCTGCGGCAAGGACAGCAGCATCTGAGGCGACCCCGCAGGCATCCGCAGAGGCACCTGCAGCGAGGTCTGAAGAGCCTGCGGGGGACTTGGCCCCCTCCCCTCGCCATCCCACGTCACCATCACCGGCCTTCAGCCCTCTCTCACTCCCACCACCAGAGAGAGTGGCCTCCATCCAGGCGTCACCGTTCAATTCTCTGCCAACTTCACCCAGCCTTCCACCACGAGCCAGCAGTCGGACCGGCATCTTCGCCCCCTCAGATTCCTCAGCGGCAGGGTCACCACCACCTGAACCCCAGCCCACAACATCTCGGGCAGCACCAAAGAGCGGCAGACGCAAGACCACCACCTCGTTACACCCACGCATTATGCTGAAGATCAGCAGGAAGCCGAAACCATCCTGCCCCGTCTGCACCAAGCCGGTGGCGAAGCTCTTCAGCTTCCGATGCCCCGCCTGCAAGGAATTTTGGCAGCGCATGAAGAGCTACCACCGGCAGGGCAAGCCGCTCCCAACCTGCAGCCAGGACCACACCAGCAGGAGACGGCCAGACAGCTGCAAGGGATGCCGCCGGCGCGCCTACGAGCTGGCCACTAAGAAGGCGCGCCCTCTCGCACCCCTGGAAATCCCCAGCGTCATCTCCGACGACGCTGGCTCCCAGGGAGGCGGGGGGTGTGAGCTCTCGCTCTCTGGGCCCAATTCCCAGTGAAGCGGGAGCTGGGCACCATTAGCCCCCTTCGGTCAGCCTCGTAGGTGACGTCATCAGCTCAGGTGGAAGCAAGACACTCGACGCCGAACGCCACCCCGCGCGTCCCTCCCCCCTCAGCTGGGAGGGACCCAACGGTCTCTCCCCCACTCAACCAGCCGTCCCCACTACCATCTTCAGGCGGGGCGGAGGGGGGAGGACTCCACCTGAGCTCCCCGCCAACGACGATCGCCTGATACCCAGTCCAACAGCGTTCAAAGTCAGTGACAGCGAGCTAGCCCCATCCTGACGAATCTTCCTCCCGTACCCCCCCCCCCCCCCTCAAACCGCCACGATCGCCACGACTCCGCGCTACGGTCGCCACGGAATCTTCAAGCCGCCACACCCATTCAAGGATACCTTCGGGCCCGACAGTGAGTGTTGAAACCTTTATGCATACATATATTGGCCAATTATTTATGCAACTGTGCTAGAGTAAGGAAGTAAAAAGACATTAGTAAAGAAACGAAATTAACATTTGTTGAATATTGAGTAAATTGAGAACATTGAGTAAATTGAGAACATTGAGTAAATTGAGAACATTTAGTAGATTGAGAAACATTGAAAACTATTACGAACTATAACAAATACTTACCTGATTTTTTGGATTGATGACCTATGCTTGGAAACTGATAAATGAGATTGAAATTTGAATGTACTTTGTCGAAACTGGAAACCATACTGTAATTTGTAAATATCTACTTGAAAGCCTTCAGCTCCTTATCGCCACACTTGTGGGGAAGTCAATTGCCGTTCCTAATTTCTAATAAATCCACCTGCTAGTTGTACTTTGTAGTTCTTCTTCTGAGTATACCTGGTTCAGTAAAAGGTTAGAGGAGAGTGCAACGACACCCCTCAATTGGTATTAGGTCCCTTCAGGACAACCGTCAGCCCCTCTGGCAAAAGGACACACTTGTGTACCTGTTTTATTTCTACTTCGCCCTTCAGGCTTTCAAGTTTTGCTGTACGACGATCGCCACGCAGTCGCCGACGTCGCCACGCTTTGTCGCCACAGGTAAATACCATTTGCTACCATTTCTAAATTCTAAGTGTTTTTCGATATTTTATTTCAGCTAAATTAACTTCAAATCAAACCCCCCGAACTCGTGTGCAAACGTTTGGTGCTCGTGTTCGTTGATTTTTATCAACCAACACGACCCCCAAACGCCCATCACCGCTTGTTGGCTTCATTTAAATTCAGCTGCCATCAAGCGTGGGGCCCATAAGGCTTACACTAGGTATAAAATGTTTAGATGAACTACATATCATATTGGACAACAATTACACGCTCCAAATTATCAGGTGTAAAACAGTGTCTCCTGTCACTTAAAATTTCTTTCAATGCAGAAAACGATCTCTTTACATCGCAAGATACAATAGGCAAAAATTCAAAAGTGGAAATCTCTTTTGGAGAGTAGGGAGAGTCCCATGAGCTGTCTTCTCCTTTGAGAGTTTTCGCGATTTGAACCACCGAAGACCACCCTGGATTTTTCGAAAGGACCCCCTCTAGTTTATCCTTGACGGCTTTTCCAGTTGTTCCACGCCAGTGGGAGCTTTTTTCGAGCAGGTCGGAAACAGCACCTACGGCAGAGCAGAGATCCATCTCCCTGGTCTCCAGGTGGTTTATCAAATGGGGTATGGTCTTCCAGCACTGACTTAAAAAAAAACGTCTGCCAAGTGGGTGTGGCACATAGCTTCCTCGTATCCATAACCCGATTAAATAGATGATCAGATGCATAGTTGTTAATCTCAAAACACCAATCTCTAAGTACCTTCCACTACCCTCATAGGGGACCATCTGCACGCTAATCTGGACAATCCTAGAAAATTTCATCAAATTCGGATGAAAAATTAAGTGAGTAGATGTATGTGATTGGATCAAAAAAAATATTTAGCCTTGGCTGGGATTCGAACCCGCGACCCCTGGGGGACAGTTGAAGTTACGGCTGTTACAAGGAATTCACGTTTGCGCATGCGCAGTCGCTTCTATCAGTCCGAAGGTGATGATTTTCATAGGGGACTATCTACAACCTAATCTACATAATCCCTGAAAATTTCATCGAAATCGGGTGGAAAATGTGGAAGTTATGGCCGTTACTAGGAAATTCACGTTTGCGCATGCGCAGTGGCTACTATCAGTCCGAAGGTGATGATTTTCATAGGGGATCATCTAAATATTATTCTGTAACATCCCTAAAAATTTCATTGAAATCGGATGGAAAATGTAGAAGTTATGGCCGTTACAAGGAATTCACGTTTGCGCATGCGCAGTCGCTTCCATCACTCCGGGGATGATGATTTTCATAGGGGACCGTCTACACACCAACCCGCACAATCCCTGAAAATTTCATCGAAATCGGACAATAACTTCGTATAGTTATGCGCGTTACAAGGAATTCATGACAGACACACAGACAGACAGACAGACAGACAGACAGACAGACACGGAACCAAAATTGTTCAGAAAGGTCTAAAACGCAAAACGCGAGTGGAAATTTTGATTTTGGAGAACTTTTTTTTTTTCGTCCTTGAAAAGTGAAAACAAAGCTTCCGCTACCTTGGTAGACTCGGAAGCAAAATCCAGAATACGCAAAAAACTGGTAAAATATGCAAAAATCCCCAAAATGACCAAAAAATGCAAAAATCCCCAAAATGACCGAAATATCAAAAATATGCAATTTCAAATTCAATTTAAACCACCGCATACCCTTCAGAAACCTTCAAAACGTTCAAATACAAAGATATACCGCATAATAAAAACGGAGTTGAGTAGAATGTTGTCTATTTCCACGAAAATAATGAGTTACAAGTTAAATCGATTTCGACGGTTAGGTCATATCGGTAACAAACAATAACTGAAGATACATCACAGAGAGTATAGCTTATATAGTCACAAGTGAAAGGGAGCTTGAATCCCATTGGTCGAGAAAGTGAAAGTCATACCCAATCAGATAAGTGAAAGGAGAATCCTATTGGCTCAGAGAAGTGAAGGGACCTGGGAGGATCATCAAATGCCAATCAAGGCAGACAAAGTGAAAGGGGGCTCAAACATTGGTGAGGGTTACATTGTGAAGGGGAGACCAAGCTATTGCAAGAAGGAACCTATCAATGGTGAAACATGTTGAGGGACCGCCTCATTCAGACATTTACCAGACCTATCACTCTTAAGAATCTCGAACTTTTCAAGCACATCCAACATACCTCCCTTCGGGCAAAAATGAGGAAATTCTATGTACTGTCCGTTTGTTAGATCAAAACTAAAGTTATGATTGGATTCTCTCAGGTGATTCGCAAAAGCAGAATCACCTTTGCTATCCCTGAAATCCTTCTCATGCTCTTTTATTCTTTCCCTAAATTTCCTACCAGTTTGACCACAATACTCAAGCCCACAAGAACATTTCAGCTTATAAACCCCACTTTTATCTTGAACGCTAATTTTATCTTTAACAGAACCCAACGAAGCTTTAAGATTATTTTTATTTTTAAACCCTACTTTGAAACCTCTAGATGATAACATTTTGCCAATTTTGTCAGAAATCTTTCCATAATAAGGTATATTGTGATGTACCTTCAGTTACCTGAATATACCAGTTACTGGTATTGTTTGTTACTGATGATGACCTAACCGTCGAAATCGATTTAACTTGTAACTCATTATTTTCGTGGAAATAGACAACATTCTACTCAACTCCGTTTTTATTAAAATAGTTTTCCACAATCTCATCGCGAGTGATTTTATTCGTATATACCGCATAATAAAAGATATGCAAAATATGCAAATTCCGAGCTCTACTCATAAAGCTAATTGTCCCTAATTTTTGGAAATTTCGAAAAAAAGGTACTACAATTGCTATAAACTAAAAATTGTAACATGGAACATGTTTTAGATAAATAAATAGATGGCTCAATGTTGGGTTCGCTGACGACACAGCAGTTTCATTTTATGGGGATGATCTTCCAGAGTTAATCGATACAATTAATTACAATTTATTTCTTGTCAAGACCTGGATGGATAAAAATTGTTTGGCTCTCATCGTAGATAAAACCTCGCTGATTCGGTTTTCTTTTTCTGACCGTGATTGCCCCAGTAATTCTGGGGTGGCTTTTCATCACTTTTCTTGTTTTCACAATTCCAAACCATGTTCTTGTAATTTCCTACCATTGGCTGAAAAATGTAAATACCTGGGAGTCATATTTGATCGTAACCTTAAATTCACTAATGGTTTATTATTTTCAATAATAAGCCTTTGGAATCGAGCAAGAAAAAAATTTTTAACCCCCCCTCAAAATTTGATGTTTTACGTTTCAAGGTACGTAGAATACGAAAATCGAATAAAAAAAATTCCGTCCGTCCGCCGTACGCGGCACTTTTCTTAGCAACACTGGACCGATTTGGTTCAAATTTGGTATATGGGCTCCATTTGGGGTCAAGTTGTGCCGCGAAGCTTTTGTTGTCAGTCACTTCTAAGGGGTGAAAATTAAGGTGTAACCCCATTTATCACTATGGGAACCCTCGAAAGGGAGCAGAGGAATCTAATAAGAATCTAATAGAGAGAATCAAAATGAAGATACCTCAAGGACCTATTCTGTATTACTGTTATGATTTTAATGCGGATACAACTTACCTTAGCTGTCTGTATTCCCTGGAGATGTAGAGCTGCCACCACCTACTTAGAAAGTAGGAACTAGTCGAAGACTAGTTGAAGTTAAGTTAATAATAAAAATGAAGTTAATATTGTCAAGTGAAGTTACGTTAAATGGTTGATTAAGCAAAGCAAGTGAATTTACTGTAAAAATACCTATTATTGAAGTTACTGGTGAAATATACCTGGTCAGTAGGAGATAAGTCAGTGAAAGATAGAAGTACTTCCGTATGGGTGCTATATTGTCAAATCCGTGAATAATACAAATATATATTACACACTCTCTCTAATCCTACTATCTCTACCTATTCCTACTTCACTCTCTCTCTCTCTCTCACTGTATAAAAAGGAACAACTACTTGGTAGACAAGGTGGACAAGGTGGTGGACACTTGTGTGGACACCACGTGTGGACAAGAATTAAAGTTTTACAAAATGAAATGAAAATGTTAAAGATAATTATTTACAACAAGGGGGAAATTATGGGAAGGGCCATTCTCAGTCTCTATCTCTTATCGTGGTATTGTAAGCGCCAGCTCGCCAGTTTATAGAAGGATAATCACTGTCTAAAGTCACTTGGTCTATATACAAAATATAATGTTGGATCCTACCAGTCGGAAAGTCTGTGGAGGGCAGGTGCTGTTGCTGTCTTCGAAGTCTCTGCAGAAGTCGGTGGTCAGGGTTGAAACTGGATGAGAACACTTGAACGATCGGGGGGCCCCAGTCTCGGCAGGCTTGTACTCTCCACGAGCAAGGTCTATCACAGAATGGAGGGGTTAGGCTCGGTCGTGGGGGTCCTTCGGTTTGGGAGGGGCCGACCGGCGCTTCTGCGCATGCGCTTGAGGTGGGGGATGCGACGGTGGCGCCACTGGTGTTGGCTGGCGGAAGCTGGGCCCTGGCAACCCTGGTGATGCTGGTGGCGCTGCAGGTGGTGAACTGGCGGACCTAGCCCGCGCCCGTTTGAATGACGAGCGATCTACAGTAAGCCTCAGGGGTGGGACCCTGGGGTTACACTCCCCTCCCCTTCGGAAGCCGATGCCCTCATCGGCGTCATCCGAGTCTTCCGGATGGCTGGCCTGGTCTGCTAGGGCATGTAGTCGCTGAGCTCTGCAACCTCGACAGTTGTTGGTGTCGGGATTCTGCTGATGGCGGAGGTCTGTGCAGCGGATTGGTCGGCCCTCCATTGCGGCTTTGCGGGATCGGCGTAGGAAGACTCGGCATGCCTCGCACCACTGTCGCGAGTGACGAGTTCGTTGCTGGCCACAGGCGATGCATCCTCCATCCGTCGTCCGTTGGTCCGACTCCTCGGCTAAGGTCAGATCCTCAGTCATTTCTTCTTGTTGCAGAGGCTCAGGTGCAGGTGGGGCTTCTGTGATCCGGGCGGGTACGCACAGGCTCATGTCGACGCGGCCTCTCAACCTCTCCAATATGGCGTCCGCAATGGCAGCAGCGTCATGCACTGGTGAGTAGGTCGGGCTCTGCAGCTGGGTGACCACCTCTGCGATCTGCACTGCTAGGTTGGGATTAGCAGGCGGTATATAGGGCTTCACTGTGTTCAGGACCTCGCTGGCGATTTCACGTGGCGTTGGGACGGTAACCGGTGGTAACACGAGTTTCCGGGCAAGGGCGTCAGCTAGGCTGTCAACGTCGATGGTGGGGCTTGCGATGGGCTGCCTCCCACGTGTACAACCCTTTAGAAACTTGAGCGCACTTGTGTAGCGGTGCCACCCATGCTTCCGATCCTCCGCATTGGTCGCATTACACATCATATCCACGCCACTCTCGAGTATGCTCCACTCTCTATCCACATCTACATTGTCACTAGGCACTGCACTTGGTTCAATATTTCTGCCTCTCGGGCGGGGCAATGCTGGCACTTCTCCTGGCTCCTCAAACTGGCTCTCATCTCGGCTCAACCCTTCGTTCATCCTTCGCTCGACGTCTTTAAACATAGCGTGCAGATTCTTTCCTCCCGACATCACCGTCTGTAAACACACACACCCACTTTCCCATTAGCACTTTTCTTAGGGCTACTACTTATGGTTAGTGACAACTGGGGGTTAGTACTACGATGCACATGTTACTACATGGATGCCATATCTAGTGTGTGTTTAAGGTGTTTCTACTTGACTCGTTTCAGATTTACCAGCAACTACTAAAGGATACTTGCGTAACCTCACCTTTACGACTTCACTAACCTTCCACTGGCAGGGGGGGGATATTACTGGGGAATCTGAACTGGGAAAATTAAACTGGGACTTCTAGAGGTGTCAACCCACAAGCGGTCGCGCGCGCGTTTACGACAGCATCGCGGATTGGTGAAGAAAGGATACGAATATGGAAATGACAACAACGGTAAGTAAAATTTTTAAACATTATTCGAATTTTTTTTTTTTTTTTTTTTTTTTTTTTTTTTTTTTTAATAAGTTTTTTTGTTTTTGTTTCAGGTCTTTTGCTGCTTGGAGGGCTTTCCTGAGTGAAGCTGACGATAGTCCTGTCGGGGAAGCGAGCGGAGCTGTCGAAAGTTGGTGTGTTCGGCAGCGTTCTCCGTTTTCAGGATCTTGGGGTTTTCAGCTGGAATTTCCACAGGTGCGTTCTCCGTTGATTCTTCGGGTGCCTGATTTTCCACGAATCGGGCCACTGGGTAACTATCTTCATCTTCAAGGATGAGATCTTCCATCTCCCAACTGCAGGGTACGGGTTCGGGTCGCTGGTCTGGCATTGGTGCGATTGGCGGTGTGATGCAAGCGTCGTCAGGCACTCCTCTCTCAAACGCAGGCTTGAGGCGACTCAGGTGCACAACCTGGCAACGGTCAGTGAGGTCTGCTACTTCATACGTCACTTCGGAGAGTCGGCGCACAACCCGCATGGGACCTACCCATGGGCTCCAAAACTTCGTCGAGACTCCAGGAGGGGGAACCATCTGACGTAAGTAGACTCTGTCGTCTGTGTTGAAGTAGCGAGGTGTACGTCTTGCATTAGCAATCTTTGCTCGCTTCAACCATGCCTTGCGAATCGCCTTGGCAGCTGCTTTCTGAGCCCTCTTGACATACTTAAGTGTCTTGTCGTGACTGGACGGAGGGTTCAGATCTAAGGCGGCGGCCACAGGTAACCTTATTTCCCTTCCCAAATGCAGTAGGTTAGGGGTATATCCGGTGCTTCCGTGCGGAGCGCTACGATATACGGCCAGGGCCATTGGTAGTACGTCTTGCCACAAGGTTGTTTTTGGTGACAACTTGGCTATTATGTTGGCCAAGGTTCGATGAAATCGTTCGCATATCCCGTTGCTCTGGGGATGGTAGGCGGTGGTTTGCACTTTCTTGATGCCCCAGGCGGCGCACAGTTCTTGGGTCACGGCTGCTGTAAAGGCGGTCCCGCGGTCTGAGATCATCTTCTCCGGAACTCCGTGGATGGGGAAGTATTGCCTCGTCAGTACGTCGACCACTTTCTTTGCCGTTGTGTTAGGTGACGACATATGCTTCAGCATATTTGCTGAAGTGGTCGACGACTGTGAGTAAATACCTAACCCCGTTGGGTGTCATCAGCGGCCCAACGTGGTCGATCCCCACAATCTCTCCAGGATGTGTCGGTAGCTCGGGTTGTTGAATGGGAGGATCCAGCCGGTTTGGAGTCTTGCGTTTCTGGCAGACAGCGCAGGATTGAACATAATCCTTCACGTACGACGTGAGCTTCGGCCAGACTCCATATCTTCTAACTGTGGCGTCTGTGGTTTCAATGCCAGGGTGTCCTGCCCAAGGGCTATCATGGCAAACTTGGAGTATCTGGTGGCGCAGGGAGCCGGGAATTCAGTGGAACCAATAACTCTCCGGTTTCTACGACCTTCGAGGCCATCCAGACTCCGTCTTCTAGTCGGGCTGACCACTTCGCAGGATTGCGTTGAACTTCCGAGATCCACGGGTCGACCTGCTGCGACGAGATGAGCATCTCCTTGGTCAGCTGGAAAGTGTTGATGCTGGCGATGACTACTCTGCTAAGAGCATCTACATGTTGCATCTTACTTCCAGGTCTGTAGACAGGATCGAAGTCATACTCTGACAGTCGGAGTATCCAGCGACTGATGCGGTGCGTCGGGTCTCGTAGGTTCATTGCGGCTGTGAGTGCTCTGTGGTCCGTTTCCAACCGGAAACGCCGACCCAATAGGTATGGTTGGAAGTGAGAGACAGCCCACACTACTGCCAAGAGCTCCCGTTCTGTGGTGGAATATCTTGATTCCGCGGGATTTAGCTTGCGGCTCGCGAAAGCAATGGGGTGGCTCACTCCGTCTCGTTCTTGACTTAGCACGGCTCCTAGAGCTATGCCGGAGGCGTCAGTGGACAAAGTAAACGGCAATTCGAAATCCGGGTAAGCGAGGACTGGACTGGTGAGAAGCGTCTCCTTTAGTTTGTCGAAAGCTAGCTGCTGCTCTTCTCCCCACTCAAAAGGAGCGTCCTTTTGTAGGAGCTGGGTCAGTGGAGCGGTTATTGCTGAGAAACCGCTGACAAACCTTCGGTAGAATCCGGCGAGGCCCAGGAAGGCGCGGATCTCCGTAGCGTCCTTCGGTACAGGATACTGCTGCACGCAGGCGAGTTTCGATGGCTCCATTCGCAGTCCTTCTTCTGACACAACGTGCCCCAAGTAGCTTACTTGCGTGTTCAAAAAGGTACACTTGGCAAGGTTAAGCTTGAGGTTGGCGTGGTTTAACCTCTCCAAGACTTGACGTAACCGTATCATGTGGGTTTCGACATCTGGCCCGTAGACGACAATGTCGTCAAGGTAGACGAGACAGGATGTGCCCACAAGTCCCTCCAGGACGCAGTTCATAAGTCTTTGGAAAGTCGCCGGTGCGTTTTTAAGGCCGAAAGCCATTTTCCGGTACTGGAACGTGTGACCTAAGGTGGTAAAGGACGTCTTCTCGCGGTCCTCCTCTGCTATGGCTATCTGGTGGTAGCCTGCCGTTAAATCCAACGTTGTGAAGAACTTGCTGCCGCCAAGAGACTCCAAGGTCTCCGTTAGGTTCGGAAGCGGGTAAGCGTCGCTCTTCGTTGCATGGTTCAAGGCTCGGAAATCGGTGCAAAACCGATACTTCTGGCTTTGTCCTGGTGGTGTTTTCTTTTTCACCAGTACCACTGGTGCTCCCCATGGGCTGGTCGATGGTTCGATGACGCGGTCCGCCAACATTTGTTCCAGCTGTTCTTCGATGATGGGTCGCAGAGCATGCGGTACGGTGTAAGGCTTTTTGTATATGGGAGAGTGCGTTCCTGTTTCGATGCGATGGACAACTTTCATCGAGCATCCCTGAGCGTCAGGCCGCTGAAACAGGTGCTGGTAAGTCTTCAAGATGTCGATCACATAATTGGCATCCGTCGTCGGCAAGTGCTGGAGTTGTTGCTGCAGCACACCAAGTAGATCGGGGATCGGTTCATCCAAATCCTCGGTGGGAAACTCCTCGGACGGGTCCAATATGGGGCAATCATCGGACGGTGAGACTTCCATATCCACAGGGTCCAACAGGTGAGCGGTGTCAAATGCGTGGGAACCTTCTACTACTGCAATGCGGGGTCGCATCGGTTGTTCACGGTTCGGCATGGGTACAGGTCTAGCAGGCGACAAGTAGCCCGTGATGACGTCACTAATCACCACGGATTGGCCGGTTTGGGGATGCGTCATCCGTACTTCGCAGCTATCCAAGTGGATAGAAGCGGGGATTCTACGAAGCAGGTCCAGCCCCAACAGGTCCAATCCGGAATGGTCTCGTGCGAAAATCCTGAAAGCATGAGTCAGGCGTATGGGTCCAATAGTAACTTCCAGACGTTGCTGTCCCAGGAAGGGCATCGGCTGACCATCGGCGCCCCAGGCAAGAATTCGAGTCGGTACTATGGGTACGTTCGGAACAGGGTGCGTCAGTACAGAGATTTGAGCGCCGGTGTCAACTATCAGCACTCGCTCATGTCCACTCAGGTTTACTCGAATTCGCATTGTCTGCTTGAATGGCGAGTCAACTGCAGGAAGGCACACATCAGCTTCTTCTGCTTGTGGAGTAGACACTGGAGGTGAGTCAGCTACTTTCTTCTCTGTTCTGAGGGCTAC
This sequence comes from Apolygus lucorum, assembly GCA_009739505.2. NCBI lineage: Eukaryota > Metazoa > Arthropoda > Insecta > Hemiptera > Miridae > Apolygus > Apolygus lucorum. The sequence continues at coordinate 60,871,449 of CM019183.2, read as the reverse complement.
GGCCTGATGAGGGTTTTGTTCGTACGCTTCGCTCGTGAGAGCTAGTACCTTACGAGGTTCCAACCGGGTGACGGCTTCTCTTCTCATGCAGGATTCGGTCTTCTGGGGACAATCGGCCTCTAGGTGACCATAATAACCGCAGTAGTCACACATGGGTTCATCAGCATAGTGACTCGTCTTCACCCGACATTCGGACTCCTTGTGTCCGTATAGTCCGCAGTAATCGCAGGGAAAATTCTTGGGGTTCTTCAGACAGTGCGCGGGGAAGTGTACGGTGCTTCCACAGTAGCTGCAAGGCTTCTGGGGACTTCCCATAGCGTTTCGTCGCTGTGGTGGGGGAGTAGGAGGTCGTGGAATATTCGGACAACCCGATGCGATGTGTCCCAATTCTCTGCAGCGGAAGCATCTCTTATCCTGAACTTGGATTCGGGCGACGTTCCAACGATCAGCTTCTCGAGGTTCTAGAGCGTCCTCTAGTTGCTCAGCTTTCTTCATTGCTTCTTCGAGAGATGCTGGAGGGTTGTTCACGAAGAATCCGGCGTATTGTCCAGGTATTCCTTTCAGAAAGGCCTTAACCGATCTGGCTGCTATCCATGTGCGGGTCTGGGTCGCATCCATAAATATTCCTTCCACACGCGAAGCTCGCGACGCTGTGTGTCGAACTCTTTCGGCGAATTGGCGAAAGGTCTCGCCCGCTGATTTCTGCATCGTCCATAGCTGCTCCGCAGCTTTCTCGGGATCATCTCGGCCATACCAGCGTATCAGGGCTCGTCTTAATGCGGGGTAACATTCTTTTCCTTCTAACAGGTGTCCATTATCCAAGAGGAAGGTCTTCGCTGATCCTCGGAGCTTAATTCGCAACAATTGTATGCGTAGGTTGTCGGCCAGGTCCCGTGTAATACCATCAAAAATCTCGAGGTAAGTACCGATAGCAACGGCTTCAACATCATCGGGATCCCAGGGGTCGACTTCCATGAGCACGGAACGTGGAATTTGCTCGGTGGTGGACTCGGTAGGTCGGTTGCCAAGCACGAACTCAAGGCGACTCATGGCCTTCGCCACTGCTTCAAGGGCGACATCTCGAGGTTCAGGGTCATCATGGTTACTCGTAGACATTTTGAGAACGGGGAAATTTCACGTTAAAAGAAAATAAAAATTGAAAAGGGAATGAAACTGAAGGTTTCGTTCCAAATACGCAGTCAAAATTGCACTTTAATCACACACACCCGTATGCTTCGTCGCGCCGCGAGAACCGGTTGTAGGCTGACAAGATAGGGTAGGCAATCCGAAATTGTATTGGGAACAGGGTTACACTTTCAGAAGGAAAGTATGAATTTAACACCACTTTTATGAAAAGCGGCAAAATATATGTAGTATGAATCTACTACCACGTTTTGAAATGAACTAGAAGAATTTTAATACCACTTTTCTACTAAATTTGTTCAATTTAGGAAAAGGTGGTCAAAGAGGGTGGTCAAGGGTGGACAGGCAAAAATAAAATTGGCCTGGACAGGTCTTAAGGACGTGTCCCTTGAGGGTGGACAATGAGGTGGACCAAAGGTAGACTGAAGGTATACCTAAGGTGGACAAAATGTGGACAAAGGCGGACAGTGTCCACACAACAACTCAAAAGTTAAGAATGGGGTCCAAAGAGTACGGACTTCAAGACTGAAAAGTTACTGTTTATACCAGGGGTTCGTAAACAAAAGCAACGTGGGTGGACAAAACAGGTGGACACTGGCGGACAAGTGTGGTCACGGGTGGTCACTGAGGTGGACCAACGGTGGACCACGGAGGACAAGTGGTGGACAACCTAAAAATATCGGTCGTGGACGGTGGACAACCACGAAATTATGGCAAATTATGGAAAAATAGCAAAATTTCACTATTCAACAAGCAAATCAATATAAAATGCACACAATATAATATTCAAGGCAATGTACCACTACCTAATTGTCCCAGTGTCGTTCCTCTTCCTGTTACTAAGGGGCTTAGGCAAAAGGGTCGGGTCAAACAGGGGAATGACTTCCTCAAATTTTCCCACAATTATCGAGGTAAAAAGGGATCAAGGGGCTGAAGGCTGAAAAGGGATGAAATAAGGGATGGGTTTTTCCAAGGGTTCAACTACCCTTTTGTTGCTGGGTCAAAAAGGTCTACGTGACCTGAGGGTTAAGAGTCGTTTACCTGAGGTTCGTTGACACAAAATTAAGACAAAATGGACGTTTTGCAAGAGAAAATTTACGAAATATTTAGGAAAATATTGGTTTCAAGTTTCAACTACTATGTCTCGTCCCAACTATCGGCTGTATGCAACAAATTTTTCATGCACAGGAAGGCTCCTGTTGATCAAATTTCCTAGAAATATAGGCCTGAAAAATCCTGCAAGGGTGGACAAAAATTATGACCACGGCGGACAGCTGGTGGACTAGGGCGGACAACGGTGGACACACCCTAAAACTTGAATTTTCGAGTCGGAACTTTGCGAAGGGTATCTGTACTTTCCCGTACAGCACAAAGAACAGTATGAAATGTGTCAAAATTCGTGTGGTTGTGTAAAATGTGTGTATGGCACCCTTAAATCATAACATGCACATTCACAAACAACTTAGTCTAGTACTTCGGTTCCAAATGGAACTTTCTGACTAACTCTCCAATACGTACCAAGGTATCAATTATTTCACCACAAAGAATTTAATGAATTTAAGAGGGAAGACAGCTAAGAATCCGCAATATAATGAATAAAATTGGTAGCTACTGATTTTATGGCAGTCAAGGCGTTCGTGACGATGGTGTTTCGACACAAGTTCGAATCAAAATTTAATACCACCGCTTGCCAACAATTGTAACCCCATTTATCACTATGGGAACCCTCGAAAGGGAGCAGAGGAATCTAATAAGAATCTAATAGAGAGAATCAAAATGAAGATACCTCAAGGACCTATTCTGTATTACTGTTATGATTTTAATGCGGATACAACTTACCTTAGCTGTCTGTATTCCCTGGAGATGTAGAGCTGCCACCACCTACTTAGAAAGTAGGAACTAGTCGAAGACTAGTTGAAGTTAAGTTAATAATAAAAATGAAGTTAATATTGTCAAGTGAAGTTACGTTAAATGGTTGATTAAGCAAAGCAAGTGAATTTACTGTAAAATACCTATTACTGAATTTACTGGTGAAATATACCTGGTCAGTAGGAGATAAGTCAGTGAAAGATAGAAGTACTTCCGTATGGGTGCTATATTGTCAAATCCGTGAATAATACAAATATATATTACACACTCTCTCTAATCCTACTATCTCTACCTATTCCTACTTCACTCTCTCTCTCTCTCACTGTATCAAAAGGAACAACTACTGGGTAGACAAGGTGGACTAGGTGGTGGACACTTGTGTGGACACCACGTGTGGACAAGAATTAAAGTTTTACAAAATGAAATGAAAATGTTAAAGATAATTATTTACAACAAGGGGGAAATTACGGGAAGGGCCATTCTCAGTCTCTATCTCTTATCGTGGTATTGTAAGCGCCAGCTCGCCAGTTTATAGAAGGATAATCACTGTCTAAAGTCACTTGGTCTATATACAAAATATAACGTTGGATCCTACCAGTCGGAAAGTCTGTGGAGGGCAGGTGCTGTTGCTGTCTTCGAAGTCTCTGCAGAAGTCGGTGGTCAGGGTTGAAACTGGATGAGAACACTTGAACGATCGGGGGGCCCCAGTCTCGGCAGGCTTGTACTCTCCACGAGCAAGGTCTATCACAGAATGGAGGGGTTAGGCTCGGTCGTGGGGGTCCTTCGGTTTGGGAGGGGCCGACCGGCGCTTCTGCGCATGCGCTTGAGGTGGGGGATGCGACGGTGGCGCCACTGGTGTTGGCTGGCGGAAGCTGGGCCCTGGCAACCCTGGTGATGCTGGTGGCGCTGCAGGTGGTGAACTGGCGGACCTAGCCCGCGCCCGTTTGAATGACGAGCGATCTACAGTAAGCCTCAGGGGTGGGACCCTGGGGTTACAAAGGGTTGAAATTTTCAAGAGTGCCCTAGCTCGAAAACTCTCGAAATAAAGGTATAGTTTCTTCACCAATTTTAAATGGTATTGAATTTTAAAAAATTTTTGAGACCACCCGGAGCTCTGTAGGACAAACCGTTCGGTCCCTACGAGTAAGGTTTTCCTTCGATAAAACAGAATCATGAGTGTGAATCGCAAAAGAGGTGTAATCTCCTTTCAAATTTTCTTCTTCTGTTCATTTCTTCGATTTGTATACAGTTTTGCCTTCTGCGTAACCAGTAATCAAATTTCCATATGAAGCTTTCTATTTTTCCAATCGAGTGTGAAGCGTTTAGTTCTTTCTAATAAACTTGATTGTGAAGGTGTGAAGCCAGGATATAGTGTGTGGTAGGTAGTACCTACCAATAGTTGGTAGGTAAAAAAAAATGTTGGTTGGTAAAAAACGCTGCAAATCATTGCCCAAAGGTTTATTATTTTCTGTATAGATCACCCTTCTGTATAGATCACTGGTTCTCCATCAATAGCACCTACCACCATCTGTATTCTCCCTTGACCTTCCCTCTCAAATTTCAGCTTCCTGCGTTCAATAGGATTGAAAATGGCTTCGGAGCTCACTCAGCTGATCAGTGCTGTTCCAAGCGTCTCCAGCATTCGAGAAGATCTTCTTCACTCCTCAGATCACTGATCAGCTGAGTGAGCTCCGAAGCCATTTTCAATCCTATTGAACGCAGGAAGCTGAAATTTGAGAGGGAAGGTCAAGGGAGAATACAGATGGTGGTAGGTGCTATTGATGGAGAACCAGTGATCTATACAGAAGGGTGATCTATACAGAAAATAATAAACCTTTGTGAGCAATGATTTGCAGCGTTCATATTGCTGGTTTGGTTTCTAAATTGAGAAAATTATTTTACGTTTTTAAGGTATCCCGAAATTTCCTGTCCATTGTGCAGTTGAGAACTATTTATTTCGGCTTAGTTTTTTTTTAAATTGAAGTACGGTATTGTTGTATGGGGAAGTGCAGGCAAGACTAGACTAAGATCCTTGCAAGTTACACATAATAGGGGTATTCATGGTCGGGCCGTTCTCGACGTGTTATACGTCGAGAACGTGTTTAACGTCGAACATGTTATCAAAGTGTGTTATCAGTCGTCGTAAGTTAACACACCCGAATGGTCTGTTAAAGTGTGTGCTAAACGTGTTATCTGTCGCAACATCAGAAAGAAAATGGCCGATAACTTGCCAGCTGTTTTTCAGTCAGTTTACCTACTTGTGATTTTTTTGAGTTTGAGTCTGTTGAGTTGGAGTTCGTTTGTATGTCTCGGTTATTTTGTGAGTTATTTGAGTTGGAGTTGAAGGTATGGAGGTATGGAGGGAAAAGAAAGGTAGTTGGGAGGAACAAATAGATGCAATGAAAGTGAAGGAAAAATGCGAAAAACTGTTTTCTTGACCACTTCATCATCAACAAGTTCTTGTTTATAACTTTTCTTCGACATGACTGCAGTGAGAAATCCTCAAATTTTCAGTGTAAAAAGTAAAAAATCTGTAAACAATATAGGTGGTATAAAAGTTGTATCCTGTGGTAAAAAAACTTTGCTTGTTTCTTTGCCATGGAACAAACAATGATGGACGTTGTAGATTTTGTTCTCCTCATTTTTACCGAATTTATGGCGTTTTCCCCTTCTCGTTCACACTTCCTCCACCGAATCATGCCACACAATAACCATACGACCCTAATGGCTGCGATCTAGCCAGGTAATCGAAGAAGAAGGAGTGATGAGACTTCAACAACTTTAGCACGTTTAACACGAGTCGACTGGGGTTGTTCACGGTTTTTTTGTTTAACAAGTTTACCACTTAACACGTTTAACACGATAAGCTCAACCGTGAATACCCCTAATATCATACTTGAGATAGCCCTTCGGAAGATTTCACGATACCCCACTGTGCTGCTTCATCATGAACTTGATCTGCTCAATGTAAGACAATTGTTCTTATTCTAATCGTGCTTGCTGGTCTATAAAACTGGTATTCTGCCTGAACTTAGAGGCTGTGTCTCCCATACACGCAATACAGCATCATCAAATATTCAGCTGCCTAAGTATAAAACCGAACGAGCGAAAAAGAATTCTTATAAAGTTTTACAGATTCTTTACGCTTGTAAGATTAATCCTGACATGTCGAGTTGTCTTGTGAGTTTTAAGAGACAAATCCTGACCAAGATAAAGGAGTTTCATTAATGTTTAGAGTTTCCGTTTTGGGACAGTTTTTTGAACATTGCAGTTGCCAACTGTTTGTTTGCTTAAATATTTTTGGCTGAGATCTGCTCCACCAGCCCCCACAAGTTTTTACAAACTTATTTGGTTGGTGGGCAGAAGGAAATTCATTAATTATTAACGTATTATTCGTATGTATGCCATTCTAGATGTAAATACCTTCTTTCTGTCAATAAACACATATTCTATTCTATTCTAATTAGCCGCAGGGTTCTATTTACCCGAAAAACGTAACGCAGGAGGGGGATGCGGGACGTTCACTTGCCTTTTCGACACCCCGGTTTTCGAGACGCAAAGCGATGTTTTTCATAGACTATTGAAATCCATTTTGGAATATTCTAAAACGATTTCAGAAGTTTTTCCAAAAGTCGTACGTATATGACTTTATACAGGGTGCCCCTCTAGACAAAGAAACCCGTAATTTCTGTGATGAATTATTTTTTCACTCCTTACAATCGCCTAAATTATTTACATTCATTCATAGGTATTATTTCATAACATCTGATGAATCATTATTTTTTGACATTTTCATGTCTTTGCTTTGGCACAACTGAAAAACTGAACAATTGAACTGAAAAATCGTCACGAAAACTTTGATGCGTAGTGTTGTCAACAAACTTGTTGTGTAGTGGTTAACATGAAAGTGTCCCAATGTGTTGCAGACTCGTATGCAAGCATTTAATTTTCCTATCATCTCAACATTGCTCACGTGCCCAACGAACATCAACATCGTTTTTTCAGAAATACTAACCCCCTTTTTTTATTACAGATTTAAATTCTACGCAAAATTTAAAGAAATTTCGAATTGGGTTTAAGTTTCAGTAAACCCAAAATGCGGTACAAGATGTGGAGCGCTGATATAATTCATTTCGGCTAATTATTTTCAATAATGAACCTTTGGAATTGAACAAGAAAAAGTTTCAGTTTATGTGCCAAAGCGAAGACATGAAGATGTAAAAACATCGATCGTATTTCGGTCAGCTATAATTTGAACGGAGATTAGGCCTCTTTTGTGATTCACACTCGTGTTTCTGATTTATCGTACGTCCAAACCTTAAATTCTCGTAGTGAGCGAACGGTTTGTCCTACAGAGCTCCGGGGTCTCAAAAATTCTGAAAATTCTGTAGAATCTTAAATTGGAGAAAAAAACACCTTTATATCAAAATTTTTGCTTCCGAGTCTACCAAGGTAGCGGAAGCTTTGTTTTCACTTTTCAAGGACGAAAAAAAAAAGTTCTCCAAAATCAAAATTTTCACTCGCGTTTTGCGTTTTAGACCTTTCTGAACAATTTTGGTTCCGTGTCTGTCTGTCTGTGTGTCTGTCTGTCTGTCTGTGTGTCTGTGTGTCTGTCCGTCTGTCATCAATTCCTTGTAACGCGCATAACTATACGAAGTTATTGTCCGATTTCGATGAAATTTTCAGGGATTGTGCGGGTTGGTGTGTAGACGGTCCCCTATGAAAATCATCATCCTCGGACTGATACAAGCGACTGCGCATGCGCAAACCTGAATTCCTTGTAACGGCCATAACTTCTACATTTTCCATCCAATTTCGATGAAATTTTCAGGGATGTTACAGAATAGTATTTAAATGGTCTCCTATGAAAATCACCACCTTCTGATTGATAGTAACTACTGCGCATGCGCAAACGTGAATTTCCTTGTAACGGCCATAACTTCCACATTTTCCACTCGATTTCGATGAAATTTTCAGGAATTATTTGGATTAGGTTGTTGATAGTCCCCTATGAAAATCATCACCGCCGGACTGATAGAAGCCACTGCGCATGCGCAAACGTAAATTCCTTGTAACGGCCATAACTTCCACAATCTCAATCCGATTTCAATGGAATTTTCAGGGATGTTACAGATTAGTATTTAGATGGTCCCCTATGAAAATCACCACCTTCGGACTGATAGTAGCCACCGCGCATGCGCAAACGTGAATTTCCTTGTAACGGCCATAACTTCTACATTTTCCATTCGATTTCAATGAAATTTTCAGGGATGTTACAGAGTAGTGTTTAGATGGTCCCCTATGAAAATCATAGAGAATCGTTTTTCATAGAGGGATTTATTTGTAGAGGGATGGTCTCTCGTGAGAATCTAAAATCTTATTCATGAATAGTTTAATAGCTCAGAGGAAAGTCTTGCTCCAGGGGTCGCGGGTTCGAATCCCAGCCGCGGCTAAGAATTTTTTTGATCCAATCACATACATCTACTCACTTAATTTTTCATCAGAATTTGATGACATTTTCTAGGATTGTCCAGATTAGCGTGTAGATGGTCCCCTATTAGGGTAGGGGAAGGTACTTAGAGATTGGGGTTTTGAGATTAACTATGCATCGGATCATCTATACAATCCGGTTATGGATACGAGGAAGCTATGTGCCACACCCTCTTGGCAGACGTTTTGAGTTAGGGCGTTTTCAAAATTCATTTTTGAAACCTTAGAAGTGACCTACATGAACCAAAACCGGGGCACAACTAGACCCCAAATGGAGCCTACATACCAAATTTCATCAAAATCGGTCAATGCTAAGTGGCAAAAGTGCCGCTTACGGCGGACGGACGGCCAAATTTTTATTCGATTTTTGGATTTTACGTACCTTGAAACGTAAACCATCAAATTTTGAGAGGTGTTAAAATTTTTTTTCTTGGTCGATTCCAAAGGTTCATTATTGAATATAATAAACCAAAAATTTAACCCACCTCCCCTTAAAATTTGTTGGTTTACGTTTAAAGGTACGTGGAATCCAAAAATCGATTTAAAATTTTGCCGTCCGTCCGCGGTACGCGGCTCTTCCTTTAGTTTCCATGGACCGATTTCGATGAAATGTGGTAAATTATGAATTAGATGAGCGGCGTCGTAGAGCGCACTATAAAATCATCTATGACGTGGCTGTGGGATGTGGGGGGGGGGGGGGGGGGGATTGAATGACATTGAGAAAGATGTTTCGAGTGTCAAATATCAGATATTTGACATTTTTAAATATCAGATATTTGACATTTTTAAATATCAGATATTTGACATTTTTAATAGATTCTATTAAACCAACTTTCGCCTGGCGTTTAGGTGCTGCCGTCCGTGATAATCCCCGTCCCTTGAAGGTTGTTTTCGATTCACCTATCTCACGATCTCCTATGCTATTACCTACCCAACTATATTATGGATGAGGAGGAAGCTATGTGCTACACCCACTTGGTAGAACACCATCTCATCACCTAGCTGTTGTACTATTATATCTCTCATATTTGGTAAGGCTCTATGCAGTTCTCACGATCTTCTATGCCATTACCTACCCAACTATTGTAGAGTCCGAATTGCATCGAACCCTACAAGTTCATACTGGTAGAGAGAAAGGGGAAGGGAGGTGAACGCAGGCCGGCCATCTCGACAGTAGAGTCATCAGTCGTTGCTCGTGTGAGGTACACTCGGCCACGTCACGCCGCCTCCACCAGAAACTTGATGCAAAGTGTTCCCGTACAAATTCTTGTCTCCCTTTTTTTTGTACTTGGAGAGGACACCACCTTGAAGTCGCCAGGGAGCTGCTTGATTCAGGACTTTTTGAGCGCACTAAATCATTTTGGAGTTCACAGGTTCTCGTGAACTCCCCAAACGTAAGTGTGGGCCACTTGTCTTTTTTGTATTTTGTTTGCAATTTAAAATTGGTTGAGCATTCCTGCCATATTTGTAATAATTTATTGGTTTTGTTTCTTTGAAAATTTAATATTAAAGAAGCAGATAAAACAGCCAGCCGCTCGATAAATTGGTTTTTTCTTTGAACAAAAGAAACCCATAGGTACCATATTTTGGAAATTCTCGATACGCACAAGGCACATTATTGCCCCTACGCCCGAGAAAAGAGACTTTACATTAATTGGCGCCCAACGTGGGTTATTATGGATGAGGAGGAAGCTATGTGCTACACCCACTTGGTAGGATACCATCTCATCATCTAACTGTTGTACTATTATATCCCTCATATTTGGTAAGGCACTATGCAGTTCTGACTATCTCCTATGCCATTACCTACCCAACTTTATCATGGATGAGGAGGAAGCTATGTGCTACACCCACTTGGTAGGATACCATCTCATCACCTAACTGGAAAAAATTTCAAGGGTTAAAATAAAAGTCGTGGCTTCGCCATATCTACTTTAGTCGTAGGTAGGGATAATAGAAAAGTTTCAGTTTCCTTAGCAACATATCTAAAATTGTTTTAGAAGAAATAGATTTCTTTCTCAATAATAATTATTGATTATATAATTATACTATATTTTGTTATAATATTATAATTATACTATAGTTTGTTATAATATTATAACAAACAATTATTGTTTGTTGACGTGTAACAAAGCTCTTGTCTCAAATGTGTTTTACAGTTTTTTTAAACTCTTGTGTATGTATCAGTTTCTTCCTTAATTACAGCGGTTCGGCAGTATAATATACTGATTATATTATAATTCAATTATTATAATATAATAATATTATTATAATAATATTATTATACTAATTATATTATAATTCATGCATAAATTCAGGGATATCCAACGAATGGTGAACGATTTTTCTACGATTACGAATGACGAAGATAAAGTTCAATAACAACGACTTTGTTGTTAGTGGAATTGATTGCACAATATGGGGGGGGGGGGGGTCGCGTTTTTGTAGCTCTGTTTCGTGACTATTTTGGCAAGTTAGCTCACGGCTAAAACATGTTCCATGTTAAAACCGCGTTCCAAATAACATGAAGAGTCACCAATATTCTAACGTGCACTATTTAACCCTTCACTGGTAGACCCCGGAGCGCGGCGCTCCTTCAGCCCATTTTTCGAATAATGTGGTTCACAGTGGCTATCCTAAGGGCTGATATTCACAGTTCCCTCCTAGAAACCTCCTCTACGCAGGACCGTACCCTCCTCTCTGTCCCCAAAACCGCTCAGGGTTAGTGAGAATCGGTTTCTTGCACTAAAACGTGAATGTGTCAGATCGCTCTTAAGTCTGAGCGCTCTTCTGATCCCAAGAAATGGCTTCAGCGGTCTGAGGAAGATTCTGACGATATGGCAGAACGTACATCTGACTGAAACGGCTTTGATTAGTTAAATTTTGATTGCTCAGTTATTTGTATTTCAGAGTTGAGCAAAACCTATTTTTACCAATACGTATTTCTGAGTTCAATAAAAAAAACTTTTTTACCAATATGTTTTTCATTGAACACTTTTAGATACACCAGGAGATGAGTTGAGTATCTCACTCTGACCAAAAACAATTAAAAAATATGATAAATATTGATTTTTTCGGGAGGAAGTACCGAAAGAGCGCCGCGCTCCTGGGTCTACCTTTTGCGAGATGAGATTAGGTCTACCACTGGAGGGTTAAGCTATTTATTATTCAAGAATGATTTTTGATTGAAATAATAATTTGTTTGATAATAACGGTGGGTACCTACAAACTGTATCCATTGCAAACAGATTAACAAAAGTAGAGGTAGTTGTTTTAATTGAATAAGTATTCGAATGAGATGATTTCATCATAAGCTTTTCCTCAGATGCTAATATTTAGTCAGTGAGCAAATACTCGGTGGCGCCGCCGAGTTTATGAAATTGAAACGGACCATTTTGAGCCAACAAGTCCTCCGCACACAAATCCACAAAGGCGCCGAGATGGGAAACTGATCAGTCAATGAGGTCCAATTTGTATTCTCACTCGATGTTTGAAGGTTCATCTTTCGTTTAAAGGAAGTCCGTGCGTAAGATTCGGCATTTGTATGTAATAAATTGATCTGAAGTGAAACAGGGAAGCACTGAACAGAGGAAACAAACGTCTGCCAAGTGGGTGTGGCACATAGCTTCCTCGTACCCACCCTATTATACAGGGTGTCTACCATTTGGATGGACCAAACTTCAAGGATCGATTCTTCAACTAATTTGCAACAAAAAATGTCTCTTAGCAATTTTTTCTTAACCCACTCAAAATTCTTTTTTTTCCACTTAAAAGTTTTTATTCGTATTTTCGACCTTGCAGCACTAAAATGGTCATAACTCCCTTATTTTTCATGCTACTTCGAATCTGAGTACACCGTTGGATAGAACATTAAATTTCCTATCCATTTAGTGGGAAACCCAGTTTCTTAAAGCCATTTGTAAAAGTAAAAAAATAAATCAAAGTCAACATTTATAATTTTTTCCGAAAATCGTCATTTTTCAGGCTAACGATTCCCCCGTTAAAAATACCGCTATCGTGGTGCACTCAACGGGAAAAACTACCCCAAGATCTCATCTTTCCAACGGTATGTCAGTTTTAAGGTCTAAGAGGAAAGTTTCTTTAAAAAAATTGAGTTTTATGCGAAAAACGAGCATTCTTCAAATTACATTTCCACTCGTATTTTACGTTTTGGACCTTCCTGAACAATTTTGGTACCGTGTCTGTCCATCTGACAGTCGGTCTGTCTGTCTGAAAGTCCTTGCAGATGGCAAAAGCAATACGAAGCTACTGTCCGATTTCGATGTAATTTTCGGCGATGTTCTCCATGAAAATCATAGTCAAAGCACTAAATTTTCAAAATCAAATTCAAAAATTTTTTTAGAAATTACCATTTTTTAGGTTTATAGTTAACCTGGAATAAGTTGTGCTACCGCGGGTCACTCAACGGAAAAACCGTTCATTTTGATTTTAAAAATGGAACTAAAATAAAATTAAAGAACAGTTGGCAGAAAAAAATTGTCATTGTAACGTTGGTAGAAAGTGTTGGTAGGTACAATGATTTGTATTGTAAAAAAAAAGTATTATTGTCAATGAAACTCTTCAAGTTATTCTTGTGCTACAAAAAATCAATTTCATGAAGTTTATTCTAATTAAACGAAAAATTAAATTAAACGATTCTTATCGTAGAAAAGATGTGATCCCGGGTTAGTGTTGGCCGTTGAGTGGCCCACGATAGCACAACTTATTCCAGGTTAACAATAAACCTAATTACCAAAATATACCTAGGTACCAAAATTGTTCAGGAAGGTCTAAAACGTAAAATACGAGTGGAAATGTAATTTGGTGGACTTTTTATTGTAATCCTTGAAAAGTGAAGGCAATAATACTTGGTCGACTCTCTAGCGGAATATGCCTAAGAATGCTCGTTTTTTCGCATAAAACTCAATTTTTTCAAAGAAACTTTCCTCTTAGACCTTAAAACTGACATACCATTGGAAAGATGAGATCTTGGGGTAGTTTTTCCCGTTGAGTGCACCACGATAGCGGTATTTTTAACGGGGGAATCGTTAGCCTGAAAAATGTCGATTTTCGGAAAAAATTATAAATGTTGACTTTGATTTATTTTTTTACTTTTACAAATGGCTTTAAGAAACTGGGTTTCCCACTAAATGGATAGGAAATTTAATGTTCTATCCAACGGTGTACTCAGATTCGAAGTAGCATGAAAAATAAGGGAGTTATGACCATTTTAGTGCTGCAAGGTCGAAAATACGAATAAAAACTTTTAAGTGGAAAAAAAAGAATTTTGAGTGGGTTAAGAAAAAATTGCTATGAGACATTTTTTGTTGCAAATTAGTTGTAGAATTGATTCTTGAAGTTTGGTCCATCCAAATGGTAGACACCCTGTATAGATGATACGATGCATAGTAGCTAATCTCAAGTACCCTAATAGGGGACCATATGAATATTTCTTCGAAATAGGATGGAAAATGTGGAAGTTATGGCTGTGACAAAGATTTTACATTTGCGCATGCGCGCTGACTAAAATCAGTTCCGGGCGGCGATTTTCCCTGAAAATGTCTTCAAAATCGGTTAGAAAATGGAGAAGTTATGGGTTTTACAAGGAACTTCTCGTTTGCGCGTGCTCACAAGGCTGCTGTCAGTCCGTTTCATAGGGGACCATCTACCCGCCAACCCGCATAAAAAGTGGGTGTGGCACATAGCCTCCTCGTATCCATAACCCGATTATATAGATGATCCGATGCATAGTAGTTAATCTCAAAACACTAATCTCTAAGTACCTTTCACTACCCTCATAGGGGACCATCTACACGCTAATCTGGACAATCCTAGAAAATTTCGTCAAATTCGGATGAAAAATGTAAGTATTATGGCTGTTACAAGGATTTTACGTTTGCGCATGCGCAGAGGCTTCTGTAAATTTAATAAATTGTAATTTAAAAAATTTATTTACGGCCTTGATTTTCATTGGGGACCATCTACAATCTAATCCGCGTAATCCCTGAAAATGTCATCGAAATCTGGTAGAAAATGTGGGAGTTATGGCTGTTACAAGGAATTCACATTTGCGAATGTGCAGTGGCTACTATCAGTCCGAAGTTGGCGATTTTCATAGGAGATCATCTACACCCGCAAAATCCCCGCAAAACCAGAGGAGATCATCTACAACCCGCAAAATCCCTGAAAATTTCATAGAAATCGGACAATAACTTCGTAAAGTTATGCCCGTTACAAGGAATTCATGACAGACAGACACACAGACAGACAGACAGACACACAGACACGGAACCAAAATTGTTCAGAAAGGTCTAAAACGCAAAACGCGAGTGAAAATTTTGATTTTGGAGACCTTTTTTTTCATCCTTGCAAAGTGAAAACAAATGAAAACAAACAAAGCTTCCGCAACTTTGGTAGACTCGGAAGCAAAATGATCTCTAAAATCACAATTTACTTAGTACTTACATTTACATTTACTTACAAGGTACTTGAGTCTGGAGAAATACTGGAGTATTGCGCTCGTAGCGGCTCAAAGTGACGATGTGTAATAACTCAATAGGTTGGTAATGAACAGAAGCAAAATAAAACGAAGGAATTGATATGAACCGGAAAAATCGGAACAAACCACAGGAATCAGGGAAATAGAAAACATAATAAAAAACGAAGGAATTCGAAAAACCGACACTGATAAAGAAACACAAGGCGGGAATCCTCTTTCCCTTTGATACTTTTCGTCTGAAAAAAAATATACTTAATAAATTTCAGGAGAGAAGAAAGAAAATGTTAGTGTTATACGTAAAAATAGTACGGGAGGTGGTATGCAGTCCGTAGTCAGTCAGTATGAGTCATTTCCTGAATAGTAGAACTCACACACTGGACAGAGTGCGGCGGACGGACGGATAAATTAATATTCGATTTTTGGGTTCTTAAAACCTTGAAACGTAAACGATCAAATTTTGGGGATGTGCAGTTTATTTTCCTGCTCCATTCTGAAGTGATTATTGAATATAATGAACCAAAATTTGCTACTTCAGCGATAGGAACTTGTTTTGCAATCAGAGCCTGGTAATATTTGGTTTTTGTTGAAAAATACCCATTTTGGAACTCCAGTGCGCCGTCGCTTTTAGTGTGATGTCACTATCGATTCGGGTCCCAGTTGGCTCCAGCCTGTCACCCTTCGGTTTCTCGAGTGATGAAGGCACCTGATTGATTCCTGTTGATCAATGAAGAACCCTCCGATCCACTTCCCCTTCAAGTGGGTACCTTCGAATCCCCTCGAAACTAGTTGAGACCTGAAAGGGTCTTGGACAGGTGAATCGGATGTTTTCTCAAGCTGTTCGACAGCTCTCATCTCTCCTTTTCTCCCCGTCTGTTTTGAGACGACCTGTCCAATTTACTTCATGAAGTCCTTTTAAGCATTTTTATCGTTATTGATCGATATTACAACTTTTTGGTTTATTATTTTCAATAATAAGCCTTTGGAGTCGAGCAAGAAAAAAAAAAAAAAATTTAAACCCCCCCTCAAAATT
Source organism: Apolygus lucorum (assembly GCA_009739505.2). NCBI lineage: Eukaryota > Metazoa > Arthropoda > Insecta > Hemiptera > Miridae > Apolygus > Apolygus lucorum. Next base: position 60,855,418 of record CM019183.2, on the reverse strand, counting down.
TGATGTTTTACGTTTCAAGGTACCTACGTAGAATCCGAAAATCGAATAAAAAAATTTCCGTCCGTCCGCCGTACGCGGCACTTTTCTTAGCAACACTGGACCGATTTGGTTCAAATTTGGTATATGGGGTCTAGTTGTGCTGCGAAGCTTTTGGTTGATGTAGGTCACTTCTAAGGGATGAAAATTAAGGGTTGAAATTTTCAAGAGTGCCCTAGCTCGAAAACTCTCGAAATAAAGGTATCGTTTTTTCACCAATTTTAAATAGTATTGAATTTTTAAAAATTTTTGAGACCACCCGGAGCTCTGTAGGACAAACCGTTCGGTCCCTACGAGTACTTGAAGGTTTTCCTTCGATAAAACAGAATCATGAGTGTGAATCGCAAAAGAGGTCTAATCTCCGTTCAAATTTTATCGGACTAAAATGCGATCGCTGTTCATTTCTTCGATTTGTATACAGTTTTGCCTTCTGCGTAACCAGTAATCAAATTTCCATATGAAGCTTTCTATTTTTCAAATCGAGTGTGAAGCGTTTAGTTCTTTCTAATAAACTTGATTGTGAAGGTGTGAAGCCAGGATATATTGTGTGGTAGGTAGTACCTACCAATAGTTGGTAGGTAAAAAAAAGTTGGTAGGTAAAAAAATTTTGGTAGGTAAAAAACGCTGCAAATTATTGCTCACTGATCAGCTGAGTGAGCTCCGAAGCCATTTTCAATCCTATTGAATGGAAGTGCTCTTCCAGGCGTCTCCAGCATTCGAGGAGATCTTCTTCACTCTTCAGATCACTGATCAGCTGAGTGAGCCATTTTCAATCCTATTGAACGCAGGAAGCTGAAATTTGAGAGGGAAGGTCAAGGGAGAATACAGATGGTGGTAGGTGCTATTGATGGAGAACCAGTGATCTATACAGAAGGGTGATCTATACAGAAAATAATAAACCTTTGAGCAATGATTTGCAGCGTTTGTTCATTAGAATTACACCGAGACTCCGATTTTGATGAAATTTTCAGGAATTTGCGTGTAGGTGGTAGTTACTATGCATTGGACCATCTACGGGTTGTACCCGAGTGACGTCACACAGAATCGATGTATCGATTCTTCGACTAATCGATCGGTTATTCGAATTTCGAGGCAGTCATTTTTCCTTGCCTTGACATTGATTGTAAACAAAGATTGTATAAATAAGGTTTTTCATTATGCCAGTCTGTGCGGTTGTTAGTTGCTCTTTGCGTCCCGGAAGCGGTATTTCATTATTTTTTGGTTGGCCAAAAGTCATTACAATAATAGTGTGGAATACGAGAAAACTTTCCGAAAAAAGAAGAATTCCAGTTCTTGGGCAGCGCTGCTTCCCAGCATTCATGACAACTGTGATTTTCGATAAACCTACACTTTTATAACCTTCAATTTACTTCTGGTAGCACAGAGTACCGGAGACAAGTCTGCTAGTCCCACTTGGGTGAAAAAGAGTATCTGAGGAAACAGCCTTCTTATTCTACTTCACGCTACATTTGTGAATAATTGTGGATTAAATCTAGCTCTTATGCCCTTGTCTGAACCATCTGCTATTGTGTTTCTACGTTCGACTTCCGCGTCCGTGTTTGTTCCCCTGGGAAATGATTATGTTTTTCACTTCTCGAAACCAACAGCTCGTCACGAGAATTCTGTAATCTTCACATCAAATGCACCCGGGGGATTTTATATTGCAACGTAGGTTCAGAAAGTGATGTAAACAGGCACTAGTGTCCGGTTCTCTATGTAAATAGGAGGCCAAGTAGTAATAAATTTGTTCAACGTGGCGAATAAATGTTCCAATTTTCATTCTGAAAAACTTATTTCGAGAGTTTTTAATTGACACTAATGTTTGTGTCAACCTGGTTTGCTTGTCAGCATGACAGTTGGGCACTACGTGACATCATTCTTGGATAGTGTCAAGACCCCTCAGAGTCTTATTTCAGCTGTTCGCTATCTGTTCACTACTTTCAGTTACATAATAATTGCTTTAAAAGAATTTTATCACCATCATTCTGTTTACGTACCGAGGAAATTTGGTAGGACCTTACTGTAGTGAAAAGATTTTCATTCAAATCCGTTTTGGAACATTCTAAAACGATCCCTCGAGAGTGTGTAAAAAAAACTCTCTTATTTGCTCATGTAATTGATTTAGTAGTTACCTTTTGTTACAATGGGGGGTGCGCCTTGATTTTTTTTAGATTTTTAATCAAAAGTAGACTACATCCTGAGAATTTTGGCACCAACCGCGACCTTCTAGCGTGAGTAAATCTGTTTCTATGATTTTTCAAAGTTTCGACCGTTTATGACGTCACGCGCCCCTCTCGCCTGGGCGGGACCCCCCAGCCCACTGTGACGTCATAAACGGTCGAAACTTTAAAAATTCATAGGAAAAGATTTACACACGCTAGAAGGTCGCGGTTGGTACCAAAATTCTCAGAATGAGGTCTACCTTAGATTAAAATAATAATCTCAGCGAAAACATACTTATGTAGTAGGTTGTTGAACATAGATACCTATCTAGTCAACAGATGGTATGTTGGAATACCAACACTTATTTGTAGTGTGATTCACACTTATTGTCACACTCATATCCTCCATCATATGATAGCAGTGACATACTACCGTATGCGTAGGTAGGTACGCATTGAAGTCGCCGTCATGCCCATCTGTAGACACAAACGTCTTCTAGATCTTCTACTTACCAACATATTACTCTTCTTGGCAAATATACATACCTCCAATACTACAAACATGCTTCCACACCGAGCATGAATGAAAATTCAGTTCGTTCAAGAATGTGGGAAGTTTTGAACGTTAATTAGGTAACAACGCTTTTGAAGGTATGTAGCTACATTACAATATGTCCTCCAATATAATAAACAGTCTCATATAATAATAAAGTCTCAAAATACTCGTCACAACTATTCCTAGGGAGGTTCACACTTACTATCATACTCATATGGCAGAAGAGATTTACAAGGTACCTGATAGTTTGGGGACACATTTTAACTCAATGGTACATTCTCTTGTAATGCTAACCAGATCATCGAAGGAAGGTGCTTAGTTTGTGTCTACAGATGGGCACGACGGCGACTTCAATGCGTACCTACCTACGCATACGGTAGTATGTCACTGCTATCATATGATGGAGGATATGAGTGTGACAATAAGTGTGAATCACACTACAAATAAGTGTTGGTATTCCAACATACCATCTGTTGACTAGATAGGTATCTATGTTCAACAACCTACTACATAAGTTTGTTTTCGCTGAGATTATTATTTTTACCTTTTTGGTGTTAAGGGACATCATTTTTGAGGTCGGTCCATTTGTTTGTTATTTCCTGTTAAGTGTTGTCCTCCTTCACCCCAGATTAATCGCATAAGGACGCCCAAATCGTTCTGTGGGACGTCATAAAAAGTGGTCCACATAAGAACAGAGTTCGCCGTTTTCACCGGTCAGGTTCCAAACGACCACATGAGCTGAAAGTGATATCCATCGCACGTTTTATTGAGACAGCTTCTCGATAATGCCTACAAAATGAAGACTTTGGAATATTAATCACACGAAGGATAAGTATTCGCAATTATAATTACATATGATGAGCAGGTCTTCATATGATGGGGGCCTAAAAACGCTGCAAAGGATTACACAATGGTTTATTATTTTACTTTATTAATCACCCGCCTGCATATAATGCGTCTTTTCCATCATGTCTTTGTTATTCTTTTACTACCTATCTGTAATATTATTTAACCTGAGAAGTCCTCAGGCCTTACTTCATCTTGGTGAGCACAAAATTTTTCAATATCCACGAAAGGCTCTATATTACGATATCTTATGAAATAAATATTACTACGAATGTCAGTCAAATAAGTGGGGAGTTTTGTTGCGAATAAAAGTCCTTTGTTGCTTCCAATCACTTTTTTTTACAAAAGGACGCTCTTTTAAGAACATACCAAAAGAACATTCTAATTTTTTGACTCAGACAACTTCCTAGTTGCACATTACTACTCCAGAGTATTGAAATTAGCATGGAGAGGGTGAGAATGGGGGTTAATATTCACAAAATACACGATTTTTTGATACTCCGATGTAGGTAGGTACCTCTGGATTTCTATGAACTATTCTTTGGGTCACCGTGGATCAAATCATTGGTGACGCCATGGTGCCAGGATTCAAGAAACCGCATCTCTTGCGGAATACCTACCAAAAGCACAGATAAAAGTCCATTGTTACTATTTCACCGCTGTGGTGGGAGGCTGCGGGGGTGGAATAGAATTATCATTATTTGGTATCGTAGATCATGGATTTAAAATTTTGTGATCTGTAATTCTGTAAAATGATAGGGATCCTACTTCTTCAACTTACTACGAGTACTTAAATTACATTGGGTTAAAACTGTTACGTGCAATAGAAAGGGAAATAAAAGTTTCATTGTTTACTGCATGAAATTGAACTAATTTAGTGGGATGTACCCTGTGATGGAAGCATTGTCAAACAATATGTTTTAGAGTTGGTACCTACGTTAAAATGATTCGAAAACAACGCTCAATAATCTCTGTCGCCAGAATATATTTTTCTATCAGAATGAGTTGGTAGGTAGGTGCCAGAATCTCACGAACTTAAGTAGGCGGTAATACATAATTTATTAAGATCATTGTTTACGTATTTCATCAAATATATAGGTTGCACCACGAAAATTTTGAAATCGAAAAATTAGGGATGGCTAATGAGTGTTAATAGGTAGGTGCTCACGATCAAGATTTCTACACGGGTAAGGGATACCTACTGCTCCGGACCAAAGCTTGATAGTCAGTATCTCTTCTACGAGTGATTTCCTCTAAACCTAATATATCTCTTCTGCGTGTACCGAAACCGTTATGAATTCCACTGAACGGCGTCTATTTCTTAGCGTCTAATTAGCTACTCCAACCTCGACACTCCATTTGACTCCGATCTGTTGTTGCGTATGTGAATTTTATGGGTGAGTGTAAGTAAAGTAATTTGATGTGAATAGGTATAGCTAGAATAACTTTATGTAAAGATATCTAACTAAAATAAGTTGGAATCAAATGCAGGCAGTTTTATAATGGCTTAGGAAAGGGCAGAGTGGTTGCAGAAAAGTAAAGCTTGGATCACATAGGTGCGTAATGTCCATAATCCGTAGTGCATAATTGGATGCTATTGGCTGGAGCCAATTGATTGGGTGAGACTGATCTTTGCGGATGTTACTTTTGGAGCAGAGTTTTGAAAAATTGGATATTTTACGCATTACGGATGAACTTTCACTAACTTCGGCAAACTTCGTTACAAACTCTCGTCATTTGTTCATAGAAAGTTTATTGAGTCGATCTCGTTTATTGACAAAACAACCAGAATCATTGTTTTGGTTTGGAAACAATTCTGCGCAGAACGTACTGCGTGCTTCTGCGTAATCGCGTAATCATTCAGCCATGTGAACGCTCTTTTTTGCATTACGCACTTTCTGCATTACGGAACACCCCCACTCATCTTTTTTAACGCACCTATGTGAACCCAGCTTGACCAAAACTCGGATCTTGATGTAAAATAGCTTAATTTTTTGAGAATTCTCGTAAAGAAAATCAATCAGTACAGGTGTCTCTGTCTCTCGTCATTGCAAGGGGTACGGACTTGAAAGTCCCTGCGAATACCATACACGCAGATAATAAAAACGTCTACCAAGCGGGTGTAGCACATAGCTCCCTCGTATCCATAACCCAATTGTATAGATGATCCGATGCATAGTAGTTAATCTCAAAACACCAATCTATAAGTACCTTTCACTACCCTCATAGGAGACCATCTACACGCTAATCTGAACAATTTCATCAAATTCGGATGAAAAATTTAAGTATTATGGCTGTTACAAGGATTTTACGTTAGGGCATGCGCAGAGGCTACTGTCAATGGTCTTGATTTTCATTGGGGACCATCCGCAACCTAATCCGTATAATTCCTGAAAATTTCATCGAAATCGGGTAGAAAATGTGGAAGTTATGGCTGTTACAAGGAATTCACGTTCGCGCATGGGCAGTGGCTACTGTTAGTGTGGGGTAATGATATTCATAGGGGACCATCTACAACCTAATCCGCATAATCCCTGAAAATTTCATCGAAATCGGACAATAACTTCGTATAGTTATGCCGGTTACAAGGATTTCATGACAGACAGACTGACACGGAACCAAAATTGTTCAGAAAGGTCTGAAACGTAAAATGCGAGTGGATATTTCGATTTTGGAAAACTTTTTTTTTTTCAACCTTGAAAAGTGAAATGTGAAAACAAAGCTTCCGCTACCTTGGTTGACTTGGAAGCAAAATCTATTTACTTGTACTACATTGAAATATGGGGTTAAGACATGGACGGAGAATGAGAAACTAAACGTCTGGAAGAAGCTGATCTTATTAGTCTGAACGGACCTATACATATTTCTGCAGATTCGTCTTTGTTATTTTTGGCCTTCTTGATTAGGTATTACTAATTTTAGGCCTGCTTAAAAAAATTCGTCTAGTTTACGTGCCAAGCTTACGTGCCACTATTTCTTAGGTAAGTGAGTAATGTGATGACGGCAGTCCTTATCTCAATCTATCATTTGAAGAAATAATCATGGTTACCTACAAATTCGTGTCTGGAAAAAAAATTAAAAAAAACATTAATTAAGAATTAACTACGCGCTTTTATTGGGAAGAGGTTCCTACGCCCCTTCCTTACTACTACCTACTCTACTACATTAATTTACTGGTCAATACTGATTACTATTGTAAGCCTTATGGGCCCCACGCTTGATGGCAGCTGAATTTAAATGAAGCCAACAAGCGGTGATGGGCGTTTGGGGGTCGTGTTGGTTGATAAAAATCAACGAACACGAGCACCAAACGTTTGCACACGAGTTCGGGGGGTTTGATTTGAAGTTAATTTAGCTGAAATAAAATATCGAAAAACACTTAGAATTTAGAAATGGTAGCAAATGGTATTTACCTGTGGCGACAAAGCGTGGCGACGTCGGCGACTGCGTGGCGATCGTCGTACAGCAAAACTTGAAAGCCTGAAGGGCGAAGTAGAAATAAAACAGGTACACAAGTGTGTCCTTTTGCCAGAGGGGCTGACGGTTGTCCTGAAGGGACCTAATACCAATTGAGGGGAGTCGTTGCACTCTCCTCTAACCTTTTACTGAACCAGGTATACTCAGAAGAAGAACTACAAAGTACAACTAGCAGGTGGATTTATTAGAAATTAGGAACGGCAATTGACTTCCCCACAAGTGTGGCGATAAGGAGCTGAAGGCTTTCAAGTAGATATTTACAAATTACAGTATGGTTTCCAGTTTCGACAAAGTACATTCAAATTTCAATCTCATTTATCAGTTTCCAAGCATAGGTCATCAATCCAAAAAATCAGGTAAGTATTTGTTATAGTTCGTAATAGTTTTCAATGTTTCTCAATCTACTAAATGTTCTCAATTTACTCAATGTTCTCAATTTACTCAATGTTCTCAATTTACTCAATATTCAACAAATGTTAATTTCGTTTCTTTACTAATGTCTTTTTACTTCCTTACTCTAGCACAGTTGCATAAATAATTGGCCAATATATGTATGCATAAAGGTTTCAACACTCACTGTCGGGCCCGAAGGTATCCTTGAATGGGTGTGGCGGCTTGAAGATTCCGTGGCGATCGTAGCGCGGAGTCGTGGCGATCGTGGCGGTTTGAGGGGGGGATACGGGAGGAATATTCGTCAGGATGGGGCTAGCTCGCTGTCACTGACTTTGAACGCTGTTGGACTGGGTATCAGGCGATCGTCGTTGGCGGGGAGCTCAGGTGGAGTCCTCCCCCCTCCGCCCCGCCTGAAGATGGTAGTGGGGACGGCTGGTTGAGTGGGGGAGAGACCGTTGGGTCCCTCCCAGCTGAGGGGGGAGGGACGCGCGGGGTGGCGTTCGGCGTCGAGTGTCTTGCTTCCACCTGAGCTGATGACGTCACCTACGAGGCTGACCGAAGGGGGCTAATGGTGCCCAGCTCCCGCTTCACTGGGAATTGGGCCCAGAGAGCGAGAGCTCACACCCCTGCCTCCCTGGGAGCCAGCGTCGTCGGAGATGACGCTGGGGATTTCCAGGGGTGCGAGAGGGCGCGCCTTCTTAATGGCCAGCTCGTAGGCGCGCCGGCGGCATCCCTTGCAGCTGTCTGGCCGTCTCCTGCTGGTGTGGTCCTGGCTGCAGGTTGGGAGCGGCTTGCCCTGCCGGTGGTAGCTCTTCATGCGTTGCCAAAATTCCTTGCAGGCGGGGCATCGGAAGCTGAAGAGCTTCGCCACCGGCTTGGTGCAGACGGGGCAGGATGGTTTCGGCTTCCTGCTGATCTTCAGCATAATGCGTGGGTGTGACGAGGTGGTGGTCTTGCGTCTGCCGCTCTTTGGTGCTGCCCGAGATGTTGTGGGCTGGGGTTCAGGTGGTGGTGACCCTGCCGCTGAGGAATCTGAGGGGGCGAAGATGCCGGTCCGACTGCTGGCTCGTGGTGGAAGGCTGGGTGAAGTTGGCAGAGAATTGAACGGTGACGCCTGGATGGAGGCCACTCTCTCTGGTGGTGGGAGTGAGAGAGGGCTGAAGGCCGGTGATGGTGACGTGGGATGGCGAGGGGAGGGGGCCAAGTCCCCCGCAGGCTCTTCAGACCTCGCCGCAGGTGCCTCTGCGGATGCCTGCGGGGTCGCCTCAGATGCTGCTGTCCTTGCCGCAGGTGGCTCAGCAACCACCTGTGCTTTGGCCTGCTCCACCTTCTTCCATGCGGTGTCGCGGTCGAGCATCAGCAGCTGTCGTTCCGCCAGCCAAATCTCCTGGCGCTTTACCAAAAGGTCTCTCTCCTGGGCAATGCGTTGGTAGGTGGGTATCCATTTGGCGATTTCGAGGATGGTGAGGAGGGCCGCCTTGCCATTGATATTCCTGACCGTGGGCGTATCACCACACATGGTGAAACGAACGCAGTTGGTGAGGGTCTCCAGGGAGGGGAAGGGATCAGCTACCGGTTCCTTGGTCTGGACGAATCCGTCGGGGAGCTTCTTATGATTCTCCTTGGCTGTTTCCACTCGCTTCCTCATGAGGAGCACTGCCGGGTCGGGCGATTTCGGGCCTCCTTCCAAAACCCAATCCTCCACCTGCTGTTGTGCCATACTCTAGAACAATCGGAAACAAAAACCCTACTGTGACATCCTGATCTAGGAAAAGTGACTTCAAGATTCTACGTACTTCATCTACTTCAATTTTCCTAGCTGGCCATAATTCAGGACAACTGGCAGAGATAAGGTTTGGTTGATCTGAAGGATCCAAGTGTAATGTTGTGATCTGAAGGATCCAAGGGAAATGTTGTGATCTGAAGGATCCAAGTGAAATGTTATGATCTGAAGGATCCAAGGGAAATGTTGTGATCTGAAGGATCCAAGTGAAATGTTATGATCTGAAGGATCCAAGTGTCGTGTTATGTCCTAACGTGTGTGTGTATGTTCGCACATGTCTCCCTATTAGTCAGTTAGTTAGTCTTTTTCCCTAAGTGGAGTTGTCGATAATCGATCGAAGCATCTCGTTTTTGGAACGGGTAGCGAGAGGTCGATTCATTGGCGTCTCCACGGGATTTCTTTGATGGTGGATTTTCTTCAGCTTCTTCAAACTCGTCTGCGGACGATTCAGACACGGTGGATGGCTCAGGTAAATCGACTACTGGGATTTCCACTGGACTTCTTGGGGGTTGTTCATCGTGGCGACTTTCGTTGCGATCGCTGTGGCGGTCGTTGTGGCGGTCGGTGTGGCGATCGTCGTGGCGATCGTCGTGGCGATCGATCTCGTCCCGCAACGTCTCGTTCCCGAGGTGAGTACTTCCTTCTTGTGTTTCTTGTTCGGCGTAGCGATCAAATTGGTGATCCGCATCAGCCGTCCTTTGTGTATCCGAAGGGGAACTTAGTCGGGTCGATGCCTCGTTTTGGGGTGTCCTCGATGAATTCCCTTTTTGGCTGGTGATAGGTGGAATCATGGTGGTGGTTTTTGCAGTTGTCGACCATCCATACTCTTCAATAAACTCTCTTTCTGTTTCAGGTGTCATCTCTTCCTGGTGTGTTGATGTCGTGGCGCCATGCGTGTCGGGTCTGATCCATTCGGGGTCAACGAAGACTTCGTCCGGAACACCTAACTCGAATGCAGGCTTCAGCCGGTTGATGTGGACAGTCTGGCGGCGGATGTCCGGTAAGTCTCTTATCTCGTACGTCACATCCGAGTACTTCTTCACGACTATCCAGGGTCCGCTCCAGGGACTCCAAAATTTCTTAACAACCCCTGGGGGCGCTTGCATGTCCTTGAGGTACACGGCGTCACCGCCTTCGAATGAGCGTAGCGTTCGACGGCTGTTGATGGCGTCGCTTCGTTTTCGCCACGCTTCATGAAGGCTCTGTTGAGTGGCTTCTCGGGCTATTCTCAGATTTTTCAGTGTGGTGGGTTCGTCGGGACGTGGCTTCAGACTTTGTAGCGATTCGTTCGGCAACCGGAGTTCTCGGCCGAAGGTCAAGAAGTTCGGGCTGAACCCTGTGCTCTTGTGTGGGGTTGCGCGGTAAGCCGCGAGTGCAACGGGTAACATGCTCTCCCAATCCTTCGTTCTTTTCGAGATTTTAGCGATGATATTGGCGAGGGTACGGTGAAATCTCTCGCAGACTCCGTTGCTCTCGGGGTGATACGCCGTTGTGAAAATCTGTCTGATACCCCATTGATCACACAGCGCCCTGGTTGATCCGGCCGTAAAAGCGGTTCCGCGGTCCGAGACCAACCGTTCCGGAACGCCATGAGTGGGTATATACTTTCTTGCGAGGTTTCGTGCCACTGTCGTGGCGGTGCAGTCCGTGGTGACATACGCTTCCGCATATTTTGTGAAATGGTCTATGACCGTCATCAGATATTTTGTGGTTTTTCCTCCCGCAATCGGTCCGACAAAATCAATTCCAACGATTTGTCCGGGGCGCTCTGGGAGTAAAGGTTTCTGGATTGGATTACGGAGACCGGGCGGGGTGTTGCGTCGTGAACACGTTTCGCATCGTTGTATGTTTTCGCGAACGTCTTTAGCTAACCCAGGCCAAGTTCCGAGTTTCCGTACTATCTTTTCCGTCACCTCCGCTCCGGGATGTCCGGCCCATTCATTTTTGTGACATCTATCGATGAGCCATTCCCGAAGTGAGGAGGGAATGAGCGGTACCCATTCATGTTGTCCGTCGTATCGAACGCGTGTCTCCCATACGCCATTAGTTTTGCGTAGGTCCTCTCTGTGGCGGTCTAAAGTGATCGCTTGAATCCAATTGTCGAGGTCTTGAGCGGCGATCATAAGCTCTCGCGGAAACTCGAGAGTAACTACAGCTATGTCTCCGCGGCTCAATCCGTCGGCATGACCCATTTGTGTTCCTGGTCGGTAGCGGGGTGTGAAGTCGTACTCTGCCAATCTGAGTACCCATCGTCCGATGCGCGAAGTCGGGTCACGGAGGTGCATAGCGGCGGTAAGGGCCATATGGTCGGTTTGGAGTTCGAAGGTCTGTCCGAGGAGGTATTCCTGGAAGTGTCGAACCGCCCAAACGACCGCTAGGAGCTCACGTTCGGTGACCGAGTACCTGGTTTTGGCCGGGTTTAATTTGCGACTCGCATACGCCACGGGCCTCTCTTCCCCATTGAAGTTTTGCGAGAGGACGGCTCCCAAGGCGAAGCCGGATGCATCGGTTGCGAGGATAAACGGTTTAGTCAGGTCAGGATAGGCGAGTATGGGTTCACTGGTCAACTTTTCTTTGAGGTCATCGAACGCTTTCTGTTGTCGGGTCGTCCACTCAAAAGGCTGGGTTTTTTTCAACAACTCGGTCAAGGGCACCACTATTTCCGAAAAGTTCGGAATGAACCGTCGGTAGAAACTGGCGAGGCCTAGAAAGGACTGAAGTTTTACTACGGAGGTCGGTACGGGAAATTCCTTGATCGCTTTCGTCTTTTCCGGCTCAGTGAGGATCCCTTCTGTCGTTATTCGATGTCCCAAAAAGCGAACTTCATTTTTGAGGAATTCGCACTTCGCGAGGTTGACTTGAAGTCGAGCCTCGGACAATCGATCGAAAACTTGTGCGAGTTTCTCAAGATGCTCTTCTCGTGTGGCTGAGAAAACAATTACATCATCCAAATATACAAGACAATTGTTTCCCAGAATTCCGTCCAAGGCATCATTCATTACGCGCTGAAACGTGGCGGGAGCGTTTTTTAGCCCGAAGGGCATCTTCTCGTAATGGAAATGTCTTCCGAGGACCGAAAAAGCAGTTTTCTCCTTGGAATCAGCGTGGACCGGGATCTGATGGTAACCCGCGATGAGATCGATTGTTGAAAACCATTTACATTGTCCGAGCATTGCGAGCGTCTCCTGCAAACGTGGGAGGGGGTAAGCGTCTCCTTTGGTGATCTTGTTTAATTGACGAAAGTCGGTACAGAATCTCCAAAGCTGCTTTTCCCCCGGCGGCGTCTTCTTTTTTACTAATAAGACGGGCGCGCACCACGGGCTGGTAGATGGGCTAATCACTCCGGATTCCAACATATCCTTAATTTGCGTTTCGACCACCTCCCGGAGCGCGTGAGGAACGGGGTAAGGTTTTTGTTGAGTCACGGTGGGTTGGGTGAGAATAATCTCGTGGGACACGTTGAGGGTCCCGCCCCCGTCGGTGGCTTAAACAAGTCCCGGTAGGTATTCAACAATTCCTTCGTTGGCTCAGCGTCCGGTGTAGTTAAATGTTGCAATTTTTGTTCAAGGACGGTCTCAAATTGTGGTAAAGGCGGATCCCATTGATCGGTCGGAACTTCTCCCCATTCTTCCTCATCCGACGTTTCTTGAAGAGAATTAATCACGCCCTCTTTTTCATCGTTTTGAACAATTAGTGGATCATTTCTTGGGCGTTTTCGCTCGGGTGGGTTCATCTCGCGTAATATCATATCAAGATGTTGATCAATTACAGGTTCAATCTGGGAGGTTGTTGAAATTTCTGAAAATTTAATTTCATTTTTATTTTCAGGTGTGGCGAGGACCGTGTCGAATGTGGCGATGGTATGCTCATTTGGTGTGGCGACGACCATATCGGGTGTGGCGACGACCATGGCGACATTGGTATTCGTGTGTCGATCGGGTGTGGCGACGACCGTGTTCGGTGTGGCGACGACCACATCTGGTGTGGCGACAACCACCTCCGGTGTGGCGATGGTATGCCGAGTCGGTGTGCCGATGATCTCATTCATCATGGTGTCGGTGTGCCGATTTGGTGTGCCGATATCTGTGTCTTTTGTGGCGTTGGTGTGCCGATATGGTGTGTCGACGACCCTATTTACAGTTAAATCGGGTGTCGTGGCGGTCAGATGGTTTACTGTGGCGGCGGACTCGTCGATGGTGCGTACCGCTCGATCAACGGCCGCGTCGATGTACCGATCAAGAGATGAATCGTCAAACGTATCGGAACTCGTACCGGAACGTGGGTGGATAGTCGGTAGCGGCGTGGCGACGCATTCTTCATTGCGTACTACTCCCGGTATCTCGAAACGGACTCTTCTGGCTTCTTCCGTATCGCGTTCCTCCTCGTTCGGTGCGGGAACCGAATCCAATTTTTCGTGGCGAGTCGCATGATCGTACAAATCGGCGGGTGTGTCGATTGGCGTGGCGACTCCTCGGAAGTGTCTACTCCAAAATTTCATTCCACCGGATCCGCTGCTGTTGTTAGCGGAGGTCGTAGGTGTGCTCGTCGCGCCGGTACGTGTGTCGAGAACAGAGGTATCGCGTTCTACGACGTTGAGCGTGGCTGTTGCCGCCGAAAGGGTACTAGGGAGAGGTGTGCTTGTGTCGCGATTGTGGATACGATCATCAAGCAACCCAGTTTCCCGCCCCTCCGGCCGCAACACCACACCCACACTGTACGGCTCATCTAGCATCTCGACGGGCGTAAAAGGTCTTATTTTCCCTTCCGGTGTGTGGTACTTCATAGTCGGCCCCGTGGTGAAAGTAATCGGTACTCTTCTTAGCACATCTAATCCCAACAAATCAAGTGTGGCGCATTTACGTGCGAACACCAAAAAGGTATGCTCGAACGTGCACCCACCGATACGGGTTACGAGATGTTGTTCTCCCGAGAAATGTAAGGGCATCCCGTCCGCGCCCCACGCGACCGCTCGTGTCGGGTACAATTTTATTCCCTTGACGGGAGTTGATAAAACCGAAAGTGCGGCGCCCGTGTCGACAATCATGTCTCTTTCCTCGGGGCCCAAACCTACGGTAATTTTCAGGGTGCGTGACATCGGGGCTTCAACTGCGGGGATGTGGTCCTCTTCTACGGGCTTCTTGTACCGAGCTATCTCCATCGTGTGTGCAGGGGCAGCTATTGGTTGCGAAACAGGGAGTAAAAGCTTCTTCTTATAACAATCGGCCTCTAGGTGTTCTCTCATACCACAAAAGTCGCAAAAAATGGTCTTCTGCGGACTAAATGGGCAATTCACGGGGAAATGCGCGCGGTCGGCACAAAACATACAAGGATAGCGCGGGCTTGGCTTCTCCTCATTTCGTGGCTCGCTTGGCTTCTCCCGGCGATAGTCCTCTTCTTTGTGGCGATTGTGTCGTGGTGTATGGTCATCTTTCCGAGGGCATCGTGCTGCGAAATGATCGTGGCTTCCGCAGCTATAACATCGACGGTCGTTCGTGACGGCCGCGAGGTCCCATCTTTCCTCTATATCGGTGGTATCATCAAGGGTTTCTTCAAGCTCTTCTGCTTTACTCAACGCATCTTGAATATTTCGTGGTCGGTTGGTTATCAATAGGGCACTCATGTTCTTACCGACGCCGCGAATGAAGGCGTCCTTTGTCTTCTTTTCGACCCATTCGTTGCGTTCGTGGCGGCGTAGGCGCGTCCCCTCTTCCATGACGGCACATCTTGCTATCCCGCGCACGCGATCGGCGAATTGACGGAGCGTTTCGGTTGTGTTGCGTTTAACCGTCCACAATAATGCTGCGGCATGCTGCGGATTTTCTTTCTGGAACCATCGCAACATGTCTTCACGGACGATTTCATAAACGTTATCCACGTCAACGGCGTCATCGCGATCGATTAGGAATTGTTTGGCTATCCCGCGTGCTTTGGTACGAAGTAGCCGATACCGTTGTTGTGAGGTTAGGCCCGCGGTCACTAGATCAAAATTCGCAAAAAATGAAACTACACTGAGTGCACCTGGTGTGTCGGGGTCCCATGGTTCGAGTTCAAGGAATACCGAGCGCGGTATGTCCCCTCTCTCACCCTCGTGTGTCGCTGTATTGTAACGTTGAAGGAGCACGTTCATCTCCCTCATCGTTTGTGTCATGATTTCAACAGCCTCTGTGCCGGCGGAGGAGTGTGTACCTTCTCCCCTATCACTAGCTCCCGACAAATTTAAAGACATCGTGTCGGTTGAAGAGGTATTGAGGATGAGTGTGTCGACTTATGTGGACTACCACTTAGGCAAAAGGAAATCTGTACGCGTGTGTTCAGTTGTGTGTCGGTAGTAGTTAGGTCTATTGAGAAAATCAGCTTCTCGTGGCGATTATGGCGATCAAAAAATATAGGAGGCTGCGTTGCGTCACTTTTCCTAGGAATACAATAAACGGATGCACATCCTACCTAATTGTATACCTGGTCAGTTTTTGTGTTTTCGATAGACTCTACTTTTAAATTTTTTAGAACTCGTGGCGAAACAAGACCTACTATTTTTTGTGTGGATTCGTGTGAGGCGAACTCACAACAATCCCGCGTGTCGCCACAACTTTATATACCTTTGACGGTGAATCAAGTTGGGGAGACAAGAGGGTATTGCAATCCAAACCGCTGCCACCAATTTTGTAAGCCTTATGGGCCCCACGCTTGATGGCAGCTGAATTTAAATGAAGCCAACAAGCGGTGATGGGCGTTTGGGGGTCGTGTTGGTTGATAAAAATCAACGAACACGAGCACCAAACGTTTGCACACGAGTTCGGGGGGTTTGATTTGAAGTTAATTTAGCTGAAATAAAATATCGAAAAAACACTTAGAATTTAGAAATGGTAGCAAATGGTATTTACCTGTGGCGACAAAGCGTGGCGACGTCGGCGACTGCGTGGCGATCGTCGTACAGCAAAACTTGAAAGCCTGAAGGGCGAAGTAGAAATAAAACAGGTACACAAGTGTGTCCTTTTGCCAGAGGGGCTGACGGTTGTCCTGAAGGGACCTAATACCAATTGAGGGGAGTCGTTGCACTCTCCTCTAACCTTTTACTGAACCAGGTATACTCAGAAGAAGAACTACAAAGTACAACTAGCAGGTGGATTTATTAGAAATTAGGAACGGCAATTGACTTCCCCACAAGTGTGGCGATAAGGAGCTGAAGGCTTTCAAGTAGATATTTACAAATTACAGTATGGTTTCCAGTTTCGACAAAGTACATTCAAATTTCAATCTCATTTATCAGTTTCCAAGCATAGGTCATCAATCCAAAAAATCAGGTAAGTATTTGTTATAGTTCGTAATAGTTTTCAATGTTTCTCAATCTACTAAATGTTCTCAATTTACTCAATGTTCTCAATTTACTCAATGTTCTCAATTTACTCAATATTCAACAAATGTTAATTTCGTTTCTTTACTAATGTCTTTTTACTTCCTTACTCTAGCACAGTTGCATAAATAATTGGCCAATATATGTATGCATAAAGGTTTCAACACTCACTGTCGGGCCCGAAGGTATCCTTGAATGGGTGTGGCGGCTTGAAGATTCCGTGGCGATCGTAGCGCGGAGTCATGGCGATCGTGGCGGTTTGAGGGGGGGATACGGGAGGAATATTCGTCAGGATGGGGCTAGCTCGCTGTCACTGACTTTGAACGCTGTTGGACTGGGTATGAGGCGATCGTCGTTGGCGGGGAGCTCAGGTGGAGTCCTCCCCCCTCCGCCCCGCCTGAAGATGGTAGTGGGGACGGCTGGTTGAGTGGGGGAGAGACCGTTGGGTCCCTCCCAGCTGAGGGGGGAGGGACGCGCGGGGTGGCGTTCGGCGTCGAGTGTCTTGCTTCCACCTGAGCTGATGACGTCACCTACGAGGCTGACCGAAGGGGGCTAATGGTGCCCAGCTCCCGCTTCACTGGGAATTGGGCCCAGAGAGCGAGAGCTCACACTATACTGCTAATATTCAAAGGGGTTATTCCTCGACTTACTGGCAGTTCAAGTAATGTACGAGTCCGTGAATGGCGGACTTATCTTCGCTTCAATTTGATTTAAAACTTTCTGTTTAGTAATACTTCCATTGCAGCCCTGAAAAGCAAAATGAAATCTGTTTGAAACGGGACCACCACAGATACTTGTAGAACAAATTTCAAAAAGAACCAGACAGATTGGTACCAGAATAAAGAAATGCAAGCGACTCGGACATACAAAAAAAAAAAAAAAAATCGTCGTCCCACGACAACCCGAATTGAGTACCTCCTCTTTCGCGCGCCTTCGGCGCGTTGAAGTCGGTCAATAACAATAAACAGTTTTTCCGACCCAGGCGCACACCCTACTGTTTCTTTCCTTAACCATACCTTTTCTTTGAAAATTCGCTCATTAATTCATGCTGCACGAATGGACTTTTTTTACTACTACTTTCTAACTTCCCACTTTCTTCTTTGCACCTTACATTGAGATTACTCAATAATGGCATTGGGAGTTGAGAATAAGTTAAGAGAATGTGAAATGACTACAGAATTGTGTTATTTTCATGAAGATGAATTTATTTCTCCGAACAAAGGCTCACTCGTCTTGCTTTATGGAGGCGTCCTGCTTAGCTGCCTCCTCACAGCACTCTCGCAAAGCTGTTGATGTGTTTCTGGATGAAATCCGTCTGTCTTCTCAACCAGAGTGTTCCCTAAACCATTGGTTGACCTCATCAGTTGAGTAGCCAGTCCATGATTTGTTGAACTGAGATTTCATCATTTCTCCAATCAATTTGCTTCGTTCTTCTCTGGCTTTATTGAATTTGGTCAGCACGTAGTTCTTCATGAGCTTTCTAGCTGTTGGACACCCATCAACTGTGACACCTTCCAAGTCGATCTGTAAATTGTGAAACGTTAAAATGATTAAGATATAAAAAAAAAATATAAAAAAAAAAATCCGAGATTAGGTTACCGCTGATGACGTATCAGGTCATCACATTAAATGTTGACAGTAAATTTTACTGTAACAAAACTTACTAGGTAAATCGAATTGTATCAAGCTACTCCAACCTAATTTCGAAATTCACGATCGAAAACCTTACCTATCTTTGACCTATTCTTCATAACCTGACACACTATTATAATTTGTCTGTAATATAGGTACTTACGATAACATCGTCTATCAGAAGGTTCAATTCGAGAGATGCAATTTGAAGGGAATAACCATTCCTCAAAACGGAGGTTTGACACGTAATATCCCTCACCGAGAACTTCTTGCCTGAATTCAATCATGGAATTTTCGGAAATATAGCTGTCTCATCATGAAGTAAAATTCACAAAAAATGTTAATCCAAATAATCGAATATAAAATTGAGTAAAAGCGTATTGGTTTATTATTTTCAATAATGAACCATTGAAATCTAGCTAGAAAAAAATTGTATCTCCCCCTCACAATTTGATGTTGACGTTTCGAGGTACGTAGAATCCGAAAATCGAATTTTAAAAAATCCGTCCGTCCGCCGTACACTCTATTTGGGGTCTAGTTGTGCCCCGAAACTTTTGGTTGATGTCAGTCACTTCTGAAGGTTGAAATTTTCAAAAAGGCCCATGCTCAGAAAATTTTGATATAAAGGCATTGTTTTTCTATCAATTTTAGATAGTATTGAATTTTTAGAATCGAATGAGACCACCAGGAGCTCTGCAGGACCAACCGTTTGCTCCCTTTAGGAACTTAAGAGTTGGACTTAAAATGAATAAAAATAAATCTCCGTTCAAATTTTAGCTGACCTAAATGCGATCGCTGTAGGTACGTAGTAGCTAGGTAGTATCTGTGGATGGTAGGTGGTGACCGTGACAAAGCCAAGTTCTTTGCAGACGATTGATCTATAATATAAATAGATTCTATTCTGTATTTTAGAAAAATAACAAACCTTTGTATAATCATTTGCAGCGTTTTTTAGGATAAGGCCTATCACCTCACGAGTTGAATTCCTTCGAAAAGGTTTGTATCTCGCTTGCTAAAAATCGGGTTTACCGACAAAACGGCTTACATCCATCTCGTTGTTTTCAATATACATTTTTTTAGGACGTCCCACAGTTAGACTTGGGTTTCCTTATGCGATCGATCTGGGGTGAAGGAGGACAACACTCAACAGAAAAAAAAACCACACAGTAATCCGTTTTAGACCATTCTGAATCCAAATCCGTGAAAAAAACCATAGGTGTATGTCTGTGTGTGTGTGTATGTGAGTGTATGTGTGTGTGACAAAATCTTGTGTACTCTGCCCAGGCCTTAGTTCCCAACCGATTTTCGTGGTTCTTTTTTGTTCAACGCGGAATACTATCTAGTTGTGCACTACGGCGCCGGAATTTTGAATTTTGCTTTTTAAGAGGGGGAAAGGGGGGGTTAATGCTTAAAAAACGTGCGTATGCGGGCATAACCCTCTATAATCTGCCCAGGCCTCAACTTCCTACCGATTTGAGTGTTCCTTTTTGTTCGACTCAGAAATCACACTATTCCACCAGAGTATCAAAATTAGAATGGGAGTGGGCGAGTGGGGGGATAATATTCACAAAACATCCGATTTTTCAATATTTCGGTTCCTTTACTGCTTACTAATTGTACCCAAGCTTTGGAATTGAGGAAAAATTCTCATTATACCACCGGATTTTCATGAATTATCCTGTCTCGCCATGGAACGAATAGTGGTGCCACCATGGTGCCAGGACACCATAAACCGCTTATTTCGTCGTTTTTGTTTTGTGTTTCATCTTGAATACGGAAATGACCTTCGACGTACTGTACAAACAAATAAATGAAATTTCAACTTTACGAAGTATCACCGCTTTAGTGCCAGACTGGCACCATTGGGGGGACTCAATTAGCATGTTGAGTACGACCATGGATTTTAAAATGCTCTTCAAATGCGAGGCTCCCATGTCGCTAGAAATGTTATGATTAATAATGGTGAGGGAGGCGTGGAAAGGAGAGACCACTATTTCTTACTTAAAATACCTACTAAATAAATTACATCGAGTGAATCAGTTTTATGGCTTACCTACTGGTTTACATTGATCTAATGCTTATCCAATGGGGCGTCCCCTGGAATGCATGCATTACTAAACAATATTTTTGTTGTTGGGAAGTCTCTCAAAACTCCTTGGTTATTATAAAATAACATATGGTAGTATACTGAACTGATGAAGTGAAATTCATATTTAACTTATTTGAGTGGAGATATTTGAAACTTCCCGAACTACCACAAACTACTAGACCGTATTTTGGCAGGTCAATAATTGAGTAACAGTAGTAAAGAATAGGTAACGAAATCGATCATTAGTGTGGCGTTATTTGTTTAATATTTGATTCATATTTAGGTTACTCAAAATTCCTAATCATTATTCGCCTGTTGATTCACTTGTTCCAAATTCCCTCACCTGTTTATTTGTTTGTTCAAAATATACTCACTCGCTATTGTTCCGTTCATGGATCTACATGCAACTTCATTCAATTTATTGTAACTTAACAAGCATAATTCACAGTAGGTACAACAAACATAAATTAACACGAATACAGATAACAGACAACATCTTCAACATCAAAACTTCGTCTCTACATTAGTACCTAACTACTTTTCCAAGCATAAAACCGATACTGGTGATTAAGGGGCTTACACTGGTGCTGAAGTCCTCCTGATTCAATCAGGCAATGAGATTCTTTGAGAGGCAGTCGCTAAACGAATCTTCGTCTTTTTCTGTCTTACATTCCCTTTTCAGTCAACACTTGTAACGAAAAATCCATTTTCTTTAAGAGTGTGTCAGGAGAGCTCAACGTGTAGCTCCATGGAACTTTCTGTCTATTTCAGTTGTTCTTCCATCCATCTCATCGCTCCTACTCCCTATTTTCTGTTTTCTTATTTTCAATTTCCTAACTCGAATTTCCCAATCGTCGTAGAATAACAAGGATGTTTGTTTTTCATTCCGAAGCGGCGGTTTCCCCACGGAAGGGAAGTCAAGAGATCAAATATTTGTCGGTCGTCCGAAAATAAAATGTGGACGGGCAGAATAACGATCTCTCTCTTCCTTTTGAAGAATCCTCCCCCCACATTTTGGTGTCCTTGGTGATATGCGGGGGCTTTCGGGTTTACTTTCTATAGTGGGGTTCTGGAAAGTAAGGTCAGAACGTCCGGTTTTCGTCAACTGGCAGATTAATCGTCGCGCTTATCAGCGAATTTCCAAAGAAAATTAAGCTATTGAAATTGGATCGAAATTTTCATCATAAACTTTTCTAAAAAAAAATTTTTTTTCAATTAAATCCGTTTTGGAACATTCTAAAACGATTCCTGAAGTTTTTCCAAAAACTATGAGTAAGTACCTATATGACGAGTAAGTAAAAGTAATGTAAACAACATTCTCAGGTTGAGTTTTCGTCCAACTGCCATTTCTGGCATCGCGTATGAAATCTTCCAAATGTAAGATCAGAATTGGTCCTGATGACTTCTCTCGTGGCTATTTACTGCCTCACCCGCTCAAGTGGACTTGCAGCGGTGTTCAGTAAAGGGGCCCATTCACGTGTACTCCTGGAGTCGCCGCCGCGGGCCTACAGGTACTCCACGAAGCCGCCGCAGTAGTCCATTCACCTGGCTTCCAAAACTACCTGACTCCGCCGATTGGCGGGCCTGCTTCCAACCACCACTTGCTCAGATGACTAGAAGTCAGGAAAACGGTAGGGCTACATGCTGTACTGGTGGGAGTGCGACCCGGCGTCGGCCTCACTTCAACCATTCACAGGGCCGCCGAGGATTAACTGGCCGCAATTTTCGAGCATGTTCGATTACCTGCCGAGCGGCGGACGCCCGCCAGACCTCAAGATTTTGTTAACCATTCACGGGTAGTTTTCCCCTTTCACGGCGGCTAGGCCCGCGGCGGCGACTCCAGGAGTATACGTGAATGGGCCCCTTAACGCACAGGAGACGTTTCTATGTTGTCGAACAAATTCAAAAACGCATTGAGTTAAAACGAAGTACTTAAATTTTAAATTCAAAAAAGGCGGGAAGCTAGAAAATGGAGATATCTGACTCGACTAAAATGCAAAACGTTGCAAATTATTACACAAAGGTTTACTTTTTTTTAAATATAGATCACTCGTCTGCAAAAAACTCAGCTTTACCATTGTCACTATTTTTTACTTTTTAAAATGAAATCCCATGAAAGACGCAGGCGGAATAAATAATAAATATAATGGGAATAAATCAATGAAATATAATGGGGAGGACGCCCAGGACTCACCCGACGCCGGCCCTACGGATGAGGGAAGATGAGGGAGGTGGGGGTGGGAGAGGGGGATGAAGGGAAGTGCCTCTATAAAACGACCACCAGTTCAAATATGAGCCGAGCAACACGCGGCTGGTGATACCACGTGTAACAACCTATAGATCGCGGTATTGAATATGATACGAAACTAGTAGATTGTCCGAATAAAAATGAATTATATTTTCTGGGAACTTTCTAGAGGAGAACGTGAAATAAAAAGGTACCAAGTTGGTAATAAAGTTTTAATGACTTTAGTTTTAGAAGAGAACAGACGGAACAACGGAATACTAACGGACAACTACGAAAGACAAAAAAGCTTGAACCACGCAAATTAGTATAACATGGAGCTGAACTCCACGGAACAAAAGGAAGCTCAATGCACTGAGGATCAAAAGGGCCTGAAGCACGCCCCCACAAAGGCGGGATCTCTGACTGATTTGAATTGTACTCCAATACTTTCCACAAGTATCAACACATGCCATGTGGTTGGCAACAACTATAATAATAAATGAGGATCCAACACCACGGAGTACGCCTACTGAGATGCCCAACTCGCGCAACTCCGTGGCACTTTTCCCGCACCACACTCCGCGCCACGACAAGGTTGCAGCCATCACCCTGATGTTGTTGGGTGCCACTCCTTTTAGCTCCGACACCGCTTGCCGTAAATCATCTCAATCATCCATCAACTTGGACATCCAGGATAATGCAAGACTGGTCGGGCTTGACGGCAACGATTTCGGGCTTCTTACCCTGGTCACTTGGCATGTGATACAATTTCTCCCTTTCAACATCCCAGCCGCTAGATGACAAAGCACCTGCTATCTGCTTGGCGACCCCATCATGACATAGAATGCGGCCGCCATGAGTCCGAGGAAACTGCTGCACTACATGATAAAGATGTTTATTTCCACTCAGACAGGCGCGGCAAAAGGGTAGAGTTGTCCCACGACTACCTCTTGAACACTGCCAGAGTTGCCATGCGGATGGCGTACCAACCATAGATACTACCTACCTACCACGTACCTACAGCGGAAGGAATATTGGTCAGCTAAAATTTTAACGGAGATTTGGGCCCGTATTCACAAAAATCGCCAAAGTGAAACTTGAAGTCGCACTTCCGAAAGTGATACTTCAGGCCAAAGTGAAACTTGAGGAGAAATCGCTATTCACAATCGTTTTTAGTGTAGCTGCTCTTAGGTCAGCTTTAAGTTCAACTGATAAGGAAGTTGAACTTCCGAAAGGGAAGCCCTTAGGCGACTCGCCCTTAGGGCGACTCGCTCCTATTGACTAATGGGAATATTCAGTGATAACATTGATAACCGGTTGGTGATCAACAAACGATTGTCCGGGTCGGACTAATTTGAAGACCAGAAGACTGGAAGACCCAAGGAAGGAAGACCCGATGGAAAACTGAGGAAAGGCCGACATGAAAGGTTAAGTTGGGCTTACCTACTGGTTCTTTGAAATATAATTCAGATAAATCTCACAGAATTCACAATTATACGTGCTCAAAGGTAGCTGTAAAAAGGAAAAGTAGGAAATTGTTTACGTGACGTGCGCGGAAGGTCTTCTGACCAACACTCGAATCCATTTTCGCTTTCTCTTCGCCTTCTTGGCACAATTTGTACACGTCTCCTTTCCGTAGATACTGCAAATATTCCATGTAGTCGTTTTCCATTTAAATCCGAACGGAAAAACTTCGTAAAGCGGCTGTCGAAGCAAGCAAAATAGACGCACTTCTTGTCAAAAGCTGTACTAAGGGCCAGTAAAGTGTGGTACGAGCCAAACTTACCCGGAGAGTGTAACTTGAAGAAAGTTCAGCTTCGGTAAAGTGGAGCTGAAGTGACGCTTCTTCTAAAGTTCGGTTTGTGAATAGCGTTTTCTCTAAAGTACGGCTCTAAGTGGAGATTTCAGGCTTCACTTAGTGAAAAGCCCCACTAAGTGCGTTTTGTGAATACGGCCCTAGACCTATTTTGCAATTCACACTCGTGTTTCTGATTTATCGTAAGTCCAACCCTTAAGTTACCGTAGGGAGCAAACGGTATATCCTTCAGGGCTCGGCATGGTCTCTAAAAATTCAATACTATCTTAAATTGGTGGAAAAACAATACCTTTATATCGAAATTATTTAAGCTAGGACGTTATAAAAATTTCAACCCTTGTTTTTCAACCCTTAGAAGTGACCGACATCAACGAAAAGCTTAGGGGCACAACTAGACCCCAGATAATGAGGCCCATATACAAAATTTCATCAAAATCGGTTGATGCTAAGTGAGGAAAGTGCCACGTACGGCGGACGGACGGCCAAATTTTTATTCGATTTTCGGATTCTACGTTCTTTGAAAAGTAAACCAACAAATTTTGAGGGGGATTGAAATTTTTTTTCTTGGTCGATTCCAAAGGTTCATTATTGATATAATAAACCAACAAGTCGCACCTTTGTGTCGCAGTGTAACAAGTCCAAAATATCAAGTTTTGAGTTGAACTTACAGGCAGAGAGATCTCGACGAGCTCTACTAGGAAATATGATCGTAACAAGCCTAGTGTCAATCGTTATCGCTTCGGAGCGGTAGTTACACTTCTACCTGTGTCGGGGTGGGGGTGTCACACTAGGATAGCAGTGTGATAACACCTGTGAGCCAATGGGGTATTTCAGTCAATTTTTTTAATTTTTTTTTTTTCAAAAGAGTACCTATGGCTCAGGAATAACGGTAATCGGGTCTGTTCTTCGAGAAAAAGTTTTTAAAAAATCAGAGAAGCTAAGGAAAGTTGAAGATTTGAACGGTGTGACGTAGCTAGCCAACTGTCTTTGAAAAAAGTATCCAAGCACAGAGAAGCGATGAAACCCTTGTAGGACCTCTTGGATACTACAAAATACTACTCACACACGCATAAGTGTGTGTGCGTTAAGGGAGGCCCGCCTTTTTTTCAAACGTGTGATCTCTTTAATTAATTTTCCAACACATTTTATAGTATCATTGGGCTTGAAGTTGGAGTATATTGGGTTTCAAGGGTGCTGAATCCAAATTTGAGGTCAAAAACCTGAATTTCCGACCCACCGAAATACCCCATTGCAGCCGAGGTGTCGGACATGAATGACTCGTGAGTACTGTGCCATTTTTGACTTGTAACGCTACTCTTTTAGCTGTATTCTCCTGGATTACATAATTTTGCTTCCGAATCTATCAAGGTAGCGGAAGCTTTGTTTTCACTTTTCAAGGTTGAGAAAAAAGTTCTCCAAAATCAAAATTTCCACTCGCCTTTTTCGTTTCAGACCTTCCTGAAAATTTTGGTTCCGTGTCTGTCTGTGTGTCTGTCCTGAGATCCTTGCCACAGCCACAACCTCTACAATTCTCTTCCGGTTTCGTTGAAATTTTCAGGGATTGTGCGGGTTAGTGTGTAGATGGTCCCCTATGAAAATCATCGCCCCCAGACTGATAGTAGCCCCTGCTCATGCGCAAAAGTACATTTCCTTGTTACAGCGATAACTTCTACATATTTTCCAAAAATATTCAGAGATTGTGCAGGTTGACGGGTAGAGAGTCCCCTATGAGGGGTGTACAAGGTACTTAGAGATTGATGTTTTGAGATCAACTACTATGCATCCGATCGATTGTGCAATCGGGTTTGAGGAAGCTATGTGCCACACCTTTTTTTAATTGTCGCGCTACTCTCTTCAGAGTTGTCACAGTACTTTTCTTATTTAAGAAAATAACTCAACTCCTTATGTATCACTTTACTCAACAACAAAGAGTAAATAATTTTCTGAAATCACGATTTGGCGAACTATGAGCAATATGCGAAACTTAAATCTCGTTTTCCCGAAATTGCAGGTTTTTGGCTTGTCACAATGCTATTCTCAAGGTGCGCAGTGTTAAACTTCAGAAAACGTTTAAGCAGGTATGTTCCACAACGGATTTCCATGAAGAAAATTTTTGAAATTCGCTAACACACTCGTTTCGTCGGTCCTACTCGCAACTTCTTCGTAACGGCGCTTGACAAATACCCGCGGAAGAGGCAGCTCGATAGGAAATTTCTCGGAGAGCTTCACAGGAGGCGCCTGTTTACTGCCTTCACTGATAAATGGAGGTTCGGACTCCCCAAACAAACACAATAATCCTGCCCGCTCCCAACCCTCACGTTTTCGTTGGACTGAGGAGATGATTTAAGGAAATCGCCCTTCGATCTCACTCATATCTAAGTCTTACATGAGTGATGTCATGCCTGGTATGGTAGTGTCTGGTGTATCGAAGACAGGTGCGACTCAAGGGACACCAACCGACCAGGTATCACGTCTGCCAAATGGGTGTGGCGTGTAAATTGTTGTAGATGGTCCCCTTTGAATTGGTAGGAATAATATGGATGGTTCCCTATGAATAGAGGATGGACTCTACACGTCAACCCGCACAATCTAGGGAAATTTCGTCAAACTCGGATAAACAAAAAATGTAGAACTTATGGCTACAAGGATTTTACGTTTGCACGTGCGCGAAGGTTACTTTCAATTTGGGGGCCATGTTTTTCATAGGGGACCGTCTACAAGCCATTCTGAACAAGTACCTTGCACTACCCTCGTTGAAAATTTCTTCAAAATTGGACAATACCTAACTTTGTAGTTTTGCCTGTTACAAGGATTCCATGACAGACATTGAACAAAATTGTTCAGGAAGGTATAAAACGTAAAACGCGAATCGAAATTTTGATTTTGGAGAACATTGTGCTTCCGAGTCTACCAAGGTAGCGTAAGCATTGTTTTCACTTTTCAAGGTTGAAAATAAATTTATCCAGAATCACAATTTTTCCACTCGCGTTTATATTTCAGGCTTTTCTGAACTATTTTGGTTCCGTGTCTGTCTGTCATGGAATTCTTGTAATCGGCACAACTATACGAAGTTATTGTCCGATTTCGATGAAATGACTGTTCAGGGATTGTACGGGTTGAGTTGTAGATGGGTTTCTTTGAAAATCTTAGGCCGAAATCTTGTGTAGCGTGCGCAGTGGCTACCATCAGTCTGAAGGTGGTGTTTTCGTAGGAGACCATCTGAATACCAATCTGTATGATCCCTGAAAATTTCATCGGAATCGATCAATTACTTTATTGTATAAACTATTATATATAATATAATTATTACTTAACCCATTAAGGACCAGATTATTTTTTCTCCGACTTTTTTCAAATCGTTGAGCACTTCACCTCTATAGATACCATAGAACATGGGAAAAATGCAAAAATAATTTTTCTTGTCCATTTTAACCGTTTTTTGGAGGGTTGCCATATGGCAACCGTGGTCCTCAGAAGAACATTTTTGCCAAAAATTGTAAATTTGTAGCCGATTTAGTCAAATGGCGAAAACAACCTAAACTTTCATTTTTCAGTAAGTAGTCATTATTCAGGAGATCACAGAAAAGCAATTGTCTAGGCTTATGTAGGTATACTATTCAAAACTATCACAGTTTTCTCATAGGAACGTAAATTCACACATGCCATATGGGAATGGGCACTCCCTATGCTTGAGGAGTATGGAATTTAGAAAAGCAGGGAATGCAAAGTCCCACCTGGCTTTTTTGACACATGGTCCTCATGATTGAGGCACAGTTTTTACCCGCGCACTTCTTTTTCTTTCCGTCGTCAGTGGAACAAACATAATGGTTCTTTTTGTCGAACCTCGCATCATGGAGTACTCTGTTTGACTCGATAGTCGAATTTCGGCCCTGAAGCGTATTTCTTGTTCCGTACATTTTCAAGTAGTAGTTGACAACATTTCACCGGAAGTCCAATTGTGAGATTGGGTGGTACCGCTTGTAAGTGATCCAGGCGATTGTCATAAGGACGTCCAAAATCCAGGTGAAAATTGGCCACCACCATTTTTTACCCCTTATCCCAATTCGGTAACAGCACAATCCGTTGTCCATCAAGTCAGTACCAACCATTGACTCGTTATATTTCCTCATAAAATTCAACGAAAATCAACTGAGAAAAAAATGAAATTTGAGAAAAAAGTACTTTTAGGGATCACGGTTGCCATATGGCAACCGACGTCAAAATGGACCCCTTATCCCCCCCCTAACCTTCAAAAATTACGTATTCGCAATTTTTAACTTTTCGCTACATTCATCAAGGAGACATAAACGAGAAACTGACTTACTAAAAGTATTCTATTGGGTGTAAACACTGTAGTAGCGTCTGCAGCTCCTCCATGTCAGCTTTTTCAAATCCATACAACGTGAGCACAATCTACCAACAGCACTGAATACTAATTTCAAAATTTCATGTAGGTATTACTGAAGAGAATCCACCTCATCTCCACTCTCTCAGCAGTTCGTGAACGAGCCCATACCCGTTCAAACCCTCCTGCTCTCGCGGTTGCCGTATGGCAACCGTGGTCCTTAATAGTTTATAAAAACAATTATAAACTATCATATAACAAATATTTTATGTAACGATACAAGGATAATTATGCCCGATACAAGGATTTGATGACAGACACAAAACCAAAACTGTTCAGGAAGGTCTAAAAGACAAACAGCGATTGAAAATTCTGATTTTGGAGAAATTTTTTTTTTCATTCTTGAAGAGTGAAAACAAAGCTTCGGCTATCTTGGTAGACTCGGAACCAATAACCACACCCTAATCCGTTTAGACCATTCTGAATCAGATTCTGCGAAAAACCATAAGTAGATGTATGCTGTGTGTGTGAGAAAATCTTGTGTACTCTGCCCGGAGCTTAGTTTTTAACCGATTTTCGTGGTTCTTTTTTATTCGGCTCAGAAATCTTCCGAGTTGCACACTATTTCACTAGGGTATCAAAATTAGCATGGGGAGGGGGCGAGTGGGGGGAATATTCACATTTTTCAATATTTCTGTTCCTTCATATTGTACCCAAGCTTTGAAATTGTATTGAGGCAAAATTCTCATTATACCTCCGGATTTTCTTGAATTATTCTCTTTACCACCAAGGAACTAATAGTGGTGCCACCATGGTGCCAGGACACCATAAACCGCATATTTCGTGTTTTGTTTTGTGTGTGTTTCACCTTGAATACGGATGTAAACCTCGACGAACTGGCTACCAAAACTAACAGATGGAAGTTCAACGTTACAACGTATGGCCGCTTTGGAGCCAGACTGGCACCATTGGTTGATGGGGGGGGGGGGGGGACTCAAATTCGCATGTTGGGTAAAGTTTAAACGCTCTTCAAATTCGAGGCTCCCAAGTAGCTAGAATTGTTATGGTGGAGAAGGGGGAGGGGACCACTATTTCTTGCATAAAATACTAAATTTCATTAAGTGAATCAGTTTCATCGCTTAATTACTGGTTTAAATTGACCTACCTACCTCCTATCCAATGGGACGTCCTCTGATGTACATGCATTACTAAACAATATGTTCTCCAATCTAAAAGACGTATCCATGTCAATAATAAATCGAGCAAATTCTGGAGAAAAGCTCCGTGGTATTAGATTTAAGTCAAGAATGTTAACAACTTCAGCCGGCTCGGTCTTCCAAAGTTACCGGAGTAATTTAACTCGAACCCAAAACTTTGATGGGGAACGTGCAAACGATTTTTGTGCACTAAAAGACTTCCCGACCATCTTTAATGAGTTTACTCAAACGATCCACCTCGTTTACTGTCAAATAACTTCCTCTTCTGTTTTGATGCTTTCCCACAACTATCCTGAACCCCTGTAAACTCCAATCCTCAGAGCCCCTGCTGTTTCTCTCAGAGAGTAATCAGCGTCCAGAAATGTTGCCCGAGTCAAAATCTCGCCCACATCGTGGCTGTCGGTCGATACCTCTCGTGGCTTGAATTGTAAGTCACTGTGCGAACATTAATTTCCAGTTTCAACCTGTGAAGGATGTTTTCGCTCTGGTTTCTTACTGTGTTCGGTCTTTCATGAAGTTGATGAAATTAATAGTATCCACAGTCAAGACTGGCTCACCCAGCGACGATTGTGCTTGACGGTTTGCGGCTGTTGGTTGACGAGGAAACCCGCTTTCTGGTGCTTCACATTGACGATCCCCTTAAATAATACACAGGTTTCGAGATTGTGTAAGCAATTGAGCAGTAGTCCAGGAAACAGGTAGGTCCAGGCTTTGAGGTAGAAAAAATAGAACCCAAACCAAGACACAACCAAGGCACAGACGTAGGGACTCACGTTTTCCGGATTACTTTGTTGATTTGATCTGAGAAATAGAGAAAGTAGAAAAAGAGAAAGTTTTAGAGCATAAAATTTCCTTGAAGAATATGTGGCTGATTGCCAATTTATCATTGACCAATCAAAAACTACGTCAATTTCAAAATTTTGACAATTTTTTTCATTTCCATTCAAATGTTGCCAGGCCACTTTTCTGTGCCCTCGAGCTTCAATCGTCCTTCTTTATGTCATCTGTCGTCATTTTATGCTATATATAGCATTTCCGAATTGAGTTAAACCTTTTCCATTTAGATTTAAACCTTTTCCATTTTGATTTAAACCTTTTCCATTTTGATTTAAACCTTTTCCATTTAGATTTAAACCTTTTCCATTTTGATTTAAACCTTTTCCATTTAGATTTAAACCTTTTCCATTTAGATTTAAACTTTTTCCATTTAGATTCCAAATGGAAAAGGTTTAAATCTAAATGGAAAAGGTTTAAATCCAAATGGAAAAGGTTTAAATCCAAATGGAAAAGGTTTAAATCTAAATGGAAAAGGTTTAAATCCAAATGGAAAAGGTTTAAATCTAAATGGAAAAGGTTTAAATCAAAATGGAAAAGGTTTAACTCAATTCGGAAATGCTATATACGTCCACACGAATTAACAACCCAGAATTACATACCAACAGATGGAGGGTGGAGGGTGAAACGAGAAGATGATGTAAAAAGAAAAAAACACAAACGGTGGATACAGCTTTCGTACAAGTACGCAACCACGAGAGACATTTTATGTCTTATGTTTAATAAATTGAGAGCTTTCCAATGAGTGGTGAACGATTTTTGTGGGGTGGAAAATGAGGAAGTTAGTTTTCCCTAGGAACGATTGGTTGTACGTGAAAATCATCAGAAATTTCCGCTTAACGCATAACTAGAGCTCATAACTAGAGCTCGGCAATATATGCGAAATAAAACCTCAAAATATGCACGTAGATGCCCAATATATGCATTTGTACATATGCGCGAAAAAATCCGAAAATATACCTTCAAAATATGCGCAAGGTAGTTGAACAATTGTATAATAAGTGGGAAATAAAGACTTTTCAGTACATAGTTACTTGTATTTATTCAATTTTTTTGTATGTAAATTTTTATACAAAATCATTTTATTCAATTTTACAATAGTTTTACTCAGTTTTTAGACAAAACATTTAATTGTTAAAATATGTTAGCTTGTACTACCAAGTGCTTTTCCAAATTTTCAGTTGTAAAAGATTTTCTCAAATCGTGCAATAATAGTTTCAAACGGGAGAATGACCGCTCCACATCTGCTGAGACAATTGGTAGATATTTGAAAGACGCCACTTCTTGAGGAGTGTATTGCTGGTGTTGGGTGGGTCGCCTTCCAACACTTTCGCCAACACAACGACAGTTTTCCAGCCAGGATTTTGTTTGAGTACACACTCTAATTTTTCTCGAACGGTTTCACCTGTTTTTCCGGGCCATGATAACGCCTCCTTCTGAAATTCCTCCCCGAGTTTCACAGTTTCTGTCAACTCCTTCCCTTCAGACTCTAATTTCGTTATTCGCGATGGGATTGACGACATGTCAGGATTTGGACTCTTCAATTGCATTTTTGCAAAACTGGGAAGGAAAAATTGATTGGAGGAAATAGCTGACAAAACTGGAAAATATGGCTTTTGTCAAGAAATGCCCATTATATGCACTTATACCAAAAACTGCGAATATATGCAAATATATGCACGATAAATTTAAATTTGGAGCGACAAAATGGCTTGAATATGGCATATGTGGGCTCCTAACAGCTTGGGCATATCGCAAAAAAAAATATGCAAATATGCAAAATGCCGAGCCCTACTCATAACGCTCCCCGCGTGACATAATATGTGCCATAGTAAAGACATAAAATGTCAAAAAACTGTTATTTCATCGTAAGCACGAGTTGAACTTCTTTCACTCTATACAAGTCATTGTACGAAGTGGTCTTTGTTGGGTGGTAAACGTGAGCTCAGACAGGAAGAGCGAAAGGAAAAACATTGGAACAGCGACCATGGAAAGCTTCCTTGGTGCCAAATTGGGGGAAATGAAGCAATCCAGGAAGAACACGGTGATGTCCCTGGCAAGTATGAGCTGCACCATCAAGATCGGGGGAGAAAAAGCTACCATAAACCCTCTGACCATTTTTCACAGAACTCTCATTTCAAAGAAGGGCGATGAGGATGTTGAACAGCTATTGGGGTTCGAACTCTCTCCATTTCCTCTATCCCTGTTCAATGAGGGTGGCATGAGGAAAGAAACCAAGTCCACCCTGTATACCGTTCTACCAGAAGAGGAAAATCCAGAGGACCTCACCAGCTCTCCCAATCTCTTGTGGTGTAGAGGAGGGGTGATAAAAACATACAGCAAGTTCACCTGTGGGGCTGGGGTTCTCCGTGAAACTTTTGACAGCTGTCACTTTGCTTTTGCCATAGATTGCTGAGGTTGTGTCGCAGCCCGAGAAGCTGTGAAGGAGGAGGATGTTGCCCGCAAATGGCTGCTGCTATTAAACTCTGGACATGACTCAAACCACAAATGTTCCATAAACCGCTACCCTCATGTTTTCAGCTGCTCTATTCAATCCACTCCTGACAACAACCGTATCAGCATCTCCTGAGTCAACCATTGTTCAGCATCCTCCTTGTTAGGAAACATCAACAGCACCAAAAAATCCGATCAAAAGTGTATTTTAGGCAAAAAATAATGATCCCCCCCCCCTCAACCATGTCTGCCTTAACACTTAGCGGTATGGGAGCCTCGACTTAGAGCATTTTAAAATCCATGATCTACGATACCCACTTGGGAATTCGAGTTCCCCCCCCCCCCATCCCAACCACGCCAATGGTGCCAGTCTGGCACCAAAGCGGTAATACCTACTTCGTAACGTTGAAATTTCATTTATTTGTTTCGGTAAAAAATAAACCCACGAAATATACGGTTTATTGTGTTCTGTGAGCCTTGTGATCTCCAGATCAACGAAGATGAGGCTATATAGATCCCTGGTGCGGCCTGTGGTTTGTTATGGATCGGAGGCTTGGACGATGCGGGCTGAGGATGAGGCTAGACTGCGGATATGTGAGAGAAGGATTATAAGAAGGATCTATGGAGCAGTCAGAGAGGGCCAAGGATGGAGAGCAAGACAGAATGCAGAAATTGATGAATTATGAAAACATGAAGACATAGTCTGATTCATCAAAGCTGGGCGCATCCAATGGCTGGGACATGTCGACGGCATGCTGGTGGAGGCCTGCCTGAGAATGATACTGCGAGCTAGAATGGAAACTAGAAGACGAAGAGGTCGTCCTCGGTGTCGCTGGCTTGATGATGTTTTGAGGGACCTCCAGGTGGTGAGATTGCGGAGGTCTCAGGCGGGTGAGCGTACCCGGTGGCGGAGGGGAGTTCGGGAAGCCAAGAGCCACATCGGCCTGTAGTGCTTAGTAGTTGGTTAGTTAGGTGGGACAGAATAATTCATGAAAATCCGGAGGTATAATGAGAATTTTCCTCAATTTCAAAGCTTGGGTACAATAATTGTACTTACTAATTATTAGTAAGCTGTAAAGGAAGCGAAATATTGAAAAATCGGATATTTTGTGAATATTATCCCCCTACTCGCCCACTCCCCATGCTAATTTTGATACTCTGGTGAAATAGAGTGCAATTTGGAAGATTTCCGAGTCGAACAAAAAAAAAAACGTCTGCCAAGTGGGTGTGGCACATAGCTTCCTCGTATCCATAACCCGATTGTATAGATGATCAGATGAATAGTAGTTAATCTCAAAACACCAATCTCTAAGTACCTTTCACTGCCCTCATAGGGGAACATCTACACGCTAATCTGGACAATCCTAGAAAATTTCATCAAATTCGGATGAAAAAATAAGTGAGTAGATGTATATGATTGGATCAAAAAAATTCTTAGCCTCGGCTGGGATTCGAACCCGCGATCCCTGGAGCACAAATCAAGACTGTCCTCTGAGCTATTGAAGCCTTGTCATGTATAAGATTTGAGATTCTCACAGGAGACCATCCCTCTATGAAAAACAATTCTCTATGATTTTCATCGGATACCATCTAAACACTACTCTGTAACATCCCTGAAAATTTCATTGAAATCGGATGGAAAATGTAGAAGTCATGGACGTTATGAGGAAATTCACGTTTGCGCATGCGCAGTGGCTACTATCAGTCCGGGGATGATGATTTTCATAGGGGACCATCTACAACCTAATCCACATAATCCCTGAAAATTTCATAGAAATCGAGTGGAAAATGTGGAAGTTATGGCCGTTAGAAGGAAATTCACGTTTGCGCATGCGTAGTAGCTACTATCAATCCGAAGGAGGTGATTTTCATAGGGAATCATCTAGATACTAATCTGTAACATCCCTGAAAATTTCATCGAAATCGAGTGGAAAATGTGGATGTTATGGCCGTTACAAGGAATTCACGTTTGCGCATGCGCAGTCGCTTCTATCAGTCCGAGGATGATGATTTTCATAGGGGACCATCTACACACCAACCCGCACAATCCCTGAAAATTTCATCGAAATCGGACAATAACTTCGTATAGTTATGCGCGTTACAAGGAATTGATGACAGACGGACAGACACACAGACAGACAGACACGGAACCAAAATTGTTCAGAAAGGTCTAAAACGCAAAACGCGAGTGAAAATTTTGATTTTGGAGAACTTTTTTTTTCGTCCTTGAAAAGTGAAAACAAAGCTTCCGCTACCTTGGTAGACTCGGAAGCAAAACACTCAGATCGGTAGGAAATTGAGGCCAGGGCAGATTTTACAGGATTTTGCCCGCACATGCACGTTTTTTGAGCCATAACCCCCCCCCCCCCTTCCCTCCTGAAAATTCGAAATTCCGGCGACGTAATGCACAACTAGATAGTTTTCCGCGTCGATCAAAAAAAGAACCACAAAAATCGATTGAGAACTAAGGCCTGGGCAGACGACTTAAGATTTTGTCACACACACACACACACACACACACAGACATTCACCTATGGTTTTTTTCGCGGATTTGGATTCAGAATGGTCTAAAACGGATTACTGTGTGGTAATTTTTTTTTCTGTTGAGCGTTGTCCAACTTCACCCCAGATCGATCGCATAAGGACGCTCAAGTCTTACTGTAGGACGTCCTAAAGAGAGAAAAAAAAACAAGTCAAGGCCCATAGAGTTCCTAACAAGGAGGATGTCAGCATCCAAACAATGGTTGCCTCTGGAGATGCTGACCAAAATCGGTCCATGGTAACTAAGGAAAATGCCGCGTATTGCGGTCGGACGGGAAATGTTTTATTCGATTTTCCGATTTTTATTTTTTTAATTTTATTTTCGGACCTTGAAACGTAATCCAACAAATTAAAATTTCAAATGAACCAACGGATTTACGATATTTTGGCCGGCAGAAGTGACTAGTTGACATTTAATTTGTTCGTTTTATAATGACGACGTTCGCCTTTTACTGGCAGAAATGACCAAATGGTACGAAAATAACACTTGGTTATTTCGACTAGGAGAATACAAATACCTACACTTTACTGTACAAATGTACAAGGGATACTGTAAGTGTTCTTTGAGCACTTTATATTTTGATAATCGAGAAATTAATAACAGTAGCGTGTAGACAGGGCTTATGTGGTATCTGAAGCATTAAAACCTCAATATTGGAAAAAGTGGACTTGAACTTCCCACTTCCTCGAGGTCAACCCTCGAGATTATGTTCAGTGGCGTCAGGTGAGAATATCCGTCAGGCAAACAGCTTGGCCAGTCATAGAGGAATAAACTATAATGAAAAGCGCTGCAAATTATTTCATTTTTCAGCACAGATCACTCGCCAGGCAAGAATACAACTTTGCCATTGTTACAACCTACTAACCAAGTTTTCGCTTCATAATCGAGTTTATTTAGATGAAATAAACGCTTCACACTCCTTTCGAAGAAATACAGAATTTCTTCATTGAGAAATTTGATTACCGGTCACTAAGGGAATGAAAATCCATGACTCATCTTTCAAGTTTCTCTGGTTTCAAGGTACCTAATATACGTACGGTATCCAAGGCAATATAGGGTAGGTGGGGGTAAAAACTACCAGTTTTGAGTTTTAAAGCTATCACGGGTCCCGAATGAGTGCTATTCATCTGGCAAAGCTAGGATCCGATGCTACTGGATCCTAGATGCATGTGCTGGAAGGTTGGGCGCGAACGGATGACTGTGCTATTAGCAGTAAGATTTTTACGAAAAAGTGAAAATGGTAGCTTTTGCCCCATGAGACGGGGAAAAAACTACCAATGAATTTCTGTGGTAGTTTTTGGCCCAAATGTTGAAAGAGCCAAAAAAATAAATACTTTGAGCACGAAATCGCGGTAAATATTGGTGTATTTCCTTAGAAAAAAATACAATGAAATAAACACCATAAACTCTTAAACCTCAACATTGCAATATTATGTAAAGTAGCTCAGTCAAAACTATTTTGTCCTCTTTTCGTACAAAAACAAAGGGTGCGTTTAAAGGGTGAAACAGAAAAGGTTAAGTCAGACATGAAATAAAATAAACTTCATAAACTCTTAAACCTCAACATTGCAATAGGGTAACTAGTCCCCCCCCCCCCCATCTTGACGAGATGGAAGTTTTTGCCCCATGACTAGTGGTAGTTTTTTCCCTCAAAAGATGGCCGGCTCATCAACCTGTTTCTCTGGTCCATGAGCATCTTTGTGGGGAACGGCAGTGGCAGAAAAAACAGCTCATCTTATGTGTTGATAATTGCACTTTCGATGATATACATATTCAAAGCCAGTTAGTCACAATCTCAAGAAAGGAAAAAATTACATCCAAATTGCCAAAAACAAACTTTCCTCATTTTCTCTTCACGTGAATCACCCAACTCCATGCGTTATCACTGACGAACTGGTCACATTAGGTGTGAAGCTTACAACCTAGGAGACCGAGACAGCATGGCTTCCAACAAAACAATCGCCCCGGTAGCTTTTGCCCCGTGGTAGTTCTTACCCCCACCTACCCTACGTACTTATTTCATCCAGCTTCCTTGGAGAATGAAATTATATATGTATAATTTTATTAAAGTTTTCCAAAATCGGCTATTATAATATTGATAGGGGGTACTTCGCCTATACCACTCCTATAAGATTGATAACTTGAAAAGAAAACTTTAAATTAGTAATAACCTGACTCCAAGAATTTCCAGAAGAGAATGAATATTTTATTGTTAAAAATTCCTAGGTAACTAGATTGACACATGGTCAACTGGGTCAAATAATTAAATGTGTAAATTAACTGTAAAATGAGCAGAATATGCTGGGAAAGCCTGAAAAAGATTGCAATGTCCTTGGAAAGACAGGAAAATGTACTATAGAATGTGCTCGAAAATCCAAAAAACTACCAAAAAAGGCCTCATGGCACCAGTTTCTTCTGGAAGTCATCAGGTCTCCTTGCTTGAAATGAAATGCTTCAGAAATGCTTGCATACGAGTCTGCAACACATTGGGACATTTTCATGTCAACCACTACACAACAAGGTAGTGAAGTAATGTTGTTAGTTCAACCCAAGCATCAAAGTTTTCGTGACGATTTTTCAGTTCATGTGCCAAAGCAAAATGTAAGGTTGTTGATTGTTCTCTACGCAACACAGTGAGTCTATTTTATTTATTGGTCGCGTGAGCAAGACTTGCTTAGTTTTCGTGACGATTTTTCAGTTTATGTGCCAAAGCAAAGGCATGAAAATGTCAAAAACCGAAGAATAAAAATGTCTGTAGGTTGATATTATTACAATATTACTTGCAAAAAACTGGAGGACAGGAGAATCTCAACAACAATTTAAGAATGTATTTATTTTGCACATTTTTAGTAAGGCAAACAGTGTTTGATATGTTTGCCTGGAGGAAACGCCACAGATTATGTTTTGTGATCGTCCGTTGTACAGGTAAAGGATCTCCGTTACCATCTGGTTGGTGACCTTCATTGATAAGGCCGCCCCGATCCGAGAGAAAATAGAATTCTTAGTATTGATTAACCCTAGATAAAACTTGGATTCTTCGGGGATAAAAGAAAACGGGACGAGAGATGGTAGAAAAAACGAAAGGCCGACCGAGATTGGTTGGCAACCCGTACCTACGATGACGTCAGAGTATGAACGCGGTTGCGGAAGGGGCGTCGGGGGACGCATAAAGGCAGCTTGAGGTTCACCACGAGGCCTCGCCTCCCTCAGACCTTCTTATTTGATTTATGATATTGTGAGAAAGACGACTACATTCTCGGCGCTATAATATTGCCAAATATTACTCGGTATGATATTCTCTGAACACAAAACCGGATAGAGAAATCCACATATTGTCCACATAAACATATTGTTTAGTAAAGCATGCATTCCAGGATTGGATAAGCATTAGGTCAATCAAACATGTTGGTAAGCGATAAAACACGTATTGCTTCCTGGTCTACCAAGGTAGCGGAAGCTTTGTTTTAACTTTTCAAGGTTGAAAAAAAAACTTCTCCAAAACCAAAGTTTCCACTCGGGTTTTATGTTTCAGACATTCCTGAACAATTTTGGTTCCGTGTCTGTCTGTCTGCCCTGAAATCCTTGCCACGGCCATAACTGCTACATTTCTAATCCGATCAATAATCTGGGTCCGAAGAAAGCCCCTGGATACGATTTAATAACTGGGAGAATTCTGAAAGAACTCCCAGAAAAAGGTTTCCAGAAATAAATACAGCATTTCGGCTGAAGTATGTCCCTCAACAATGGAAAATTGCGGAAGTCATTGCCAAACCTGGCACTTTTAATAACGACAAGAAATCTTGTCGCCCCATCTCAATCTTGCCAATCATATCTAAGCTAGTTTTGAAGCGACTGAAGCCAATCATTGAGGAGAGAAATCTAATTCCTGACCATCAGTTTGGATTCAGGGAACAACATTCCACTATTGATCAAGTGCACAGGATAACAAGTGTAATAGAAAAATGTTTTGACGATAAAAAAATTTGTTCAGCAGTTGATGTCTCCCAAGCTCCTGACAAAGTTTGGCATAAGGGACTCGTAGCAAAAATACAAAGAGACCTCCCAATCCAGTATTACCTATTAATAAAATCGTACTTATGAGAAAGAAAAGATCTGAGCAAACTGCTCCAGATCCATACCTACTGAGTGAACTGCTTGATATCCTTCAACCAGTGTCCTAATACTGTCAATCTATCATAATTAAAGCCAAACCAATCAGGTGTGGTTATCAATGAAACCAACACACAATGCAACAACACGCTCAACCAAGGGAGAGATATAGAAACAAACAATCCAAGTTTATGAATTGTCAAGGCCACTAGGCTAATCCGCCTGGATCACTGTACAAACTGTACTAAATGCATGAAACACCACGGAGGATAAATTGCCAATCCTGAGCAAAAGTGACACAAACTGTAGCAGGCAACCTGTCTTATTCAGAGTATCTAACTGCTCGACTTGAGATAAACCCCTTCTGAGCAACCTCACACTGAGCAACACACTCAAGACCATGTTGACCATGCCAGCGCGACTCATCTTGCTCTAGGCCACCACTCCTCCCCTGTGCAACTCCAAAATGTAAACAACTATTACTGTGGCTTCTCTTGACAAGACATAAAACGTACGGAATCAACTGTCCAATCTGATATACAACTGCATGAACTATACTGCAACCAAAATGAATCAGACGCATCTGGCTCATTTACACTGAGAACTAGTGACTGGCCATTTTCTGCTGGATCGAGTGCGCGATGAATACGATCATGCAGGAACGACTATCAATTGATACTATTTCATATCGGCCATTTGGTAGAATTTTCGTAATGTTGAATCGGGTCAAATTTTGATTGATTGTGCTCTTCGTTTTTCAGAAGCACTAAATCAACTACTGCTTGCTGCTAACACACAACACTCGCTACTAACACACAACACTCAATACTCTTTGGACTCAACACTCGTTAACCAATTCTTTAAAACACGCATTTGTCTCTCAACTTGCCAATTGGCCCAACTAGCTCCAATTGCAATAAACTGCAACTCAATCTGAGCCTGAGTACAAAAATCTTTGAAACCAATATTAGCTAATGATTTACTTTGATCAACAACTAATAAAGAGGGAGGTAAAACAAACACATCGTGAAAACCATCAAGTTTTCGATTGAGCATCAAAAGAAGTGAATTTTGTGAATCCGTGTACAAAAAAAAACAGATATTCCTTGACGTCATTCTTTCCACTGAGTATTCCAGTTATGTCCAAGTGCACAGTGTGACAAGGAATACTACTCTTTGGAATACTTCCGAATAAAACATGAAGATGATTTCTCA
Organism: Apolygus lucorum; assembly: GCA_009739505.2. Classification (NCBI taxonomy): domain Eukaryota; kingdom Metazoa; phylum Arthropoda; class Insecta; order Hemiptera; family Miridae; genus Apolygus; species Apolygus lucorum. The sequence goes on along the minus strand of CM019183.2, from coordinate 60,814,333 downwards.
ATGTTGAGGAACATAGCAGCTGGTGTACCCCAGGGCAGTGTGCTTGGACCGGTTTTGTATGTTTTGTACACAAGGGATCTTCCAGAACCAACAGAAGCAGTCAGAGCAACATTTGCAGACGACACAGCAATCCTAGCAATAGGAAACACAATTGAGGAAGCCTCAACAAAAATGCTGAATTCAGTGAACTGTATCCTTAAATGGACCAAACTGTGGAGAATCAAACAAAAAGAAACAAAGTCAACGCATATAAACTCCTCATATCGGAAAGTAAACCCTTTTCCTTTTGAAATTTACTCTCAAGCTATACCATAATAATATTATACTAAATATTATGGTAAATGACCTGAAATTCAGAAAAATGTACTGGCTGTAGGGAAGAAACTCTCAACTCCCTGTGCACAATAAAGTGCTAATCTACGAGCAAGTGATAAAGGCAGTAGGGGTTTACGGCTGTCCCCTATGGAGATGCACCAAAAAGAGCAACGTGAAAATCATGCGAACAGTGCAGAACGAAATACTCAGGAGCCTAGTTAATGCCTACATTCGAACCAATGACCTCCACCGCGACCTCAAAGTTGAGATGGTGAATGAGGTCATAAAAAGACCGTGGCTGTGGACCACGAAACTCGGCTCCACAAACATCCAAACGTCGAAGTATTGAATCTGCTGGACAACAGTAGGGACGTACGACGATTGAAGAGGACCAAGCCCTTGGCCCTTGTCACCAACCACTAGAAGAGAAGTGTGCAGTGTGATGTGGAAGTAGGTAGTGATGTATGAACCACAGAACTGTGTTCAGCACATATTACAGAGAAATTACTAGATGTATTGTATACACTTGTTATAATAAACAGATCATTAAACATTAAAACGCTGCGAATTATTACACAATGGTTTATTATTTTTCTATATAAATCACTCGTCTGCAAAGCCACCAACGATCCAACATGAAGAAAAACGTCGATCGTATTTCGGTCAGCCATAATTGGAACGGAGATTAGGCCTCTTTTGCGATTCACACTCGTGTTTCTGATTTATCGAACGTCCAACCCTTAAATTCTCGTAGGGAGCGATATACATATTACTAATGTCCCTTCGAATTCAATGCTTATTAGAAAACTATTAAAGAACCGAAATATCTTGTGAATATCATCCTCCCACTTGCCCCCTTCCCCCCTTAAAAGGCAAAATTCAAAATTCCGGCGACGTCTTCCTTATTGTCTCCTTGATTAACTAACCATAGTCTGATTTCCTAAGATAGATGAAGTATTGTTTTCACTTTTCGAAATTTAAAAGAAGTTTTCCAAAATCAAAATTTCTACTCGCGCTTCAGACCTCCCTGAACAATGTTGGACCCCCCATGTCTTTCCGTCATGAAATTCTTGCAGCGGGCAAAATATGTGAAGTCCTCTTTTCAATGAAATTTTCAGGGATTGTGCGGGTTGCCGTGTAGATGGTCCCCTATGAAAATCATCGCCCCCAGACTGATAGTAGCCCCTGTGCCATAATTTTACATTTTCCATTCTAATTTCATGAAACTTTCAGGGATTGTGCGGGCTGTGGCCTAGATGGTCCCTTATGAAAATCATCACAGCTCCTCTTCTTTCACTAACAATCTATTTTGGTCTTTCCTATCTGTTTCAGGTAGGGGTTTTTCTACTGCCCGATTTTCTTTCCCAATCCTCTCATGAAGTACGTACATTTTATTGTCAATTTTACTCTTCAACTGAATATGTTAGTTAGGTATAAGATGTTATTACTTAATTTGCGATTGTTAATTAGATTTATATTGGGTAATTTTCTTGAGCTTTCGATTTGGCTCCCGAGTCTACCAAGGTAACAGAAGCTTTGTTTTCACCTTTCAAGGTTGAAAAGAAAGTTCTCCAAAATCGAAATTTACACTCGCGTTTTACGTTTCAGACCAACCTGAACAATTTTGGTTCTGTCTGTCTGTCTGTCTGTGTGTCTGTCATGAATTCCTTGTAACCCGCATAACTAGACGAAGTTATTGTCCGATTTCGATGAAATTTTCAGGGATTGTGCGGGTTGGCGTGTAGACGGTCCCCTATGAAATTCATCATCCCCGGACTGATAGAAGCGACTGCGCATGCGCAAACGTGAATTTCCTTGTAACGTCCATAATTTCTACATTTTCTACCCGATTTCAATGAAATTTTCAGGGATGTTACGGATTAGTATTTAGATGGTCCCCTATGAAAATCACCACCTTCGGACTGATAGTAGCCACTGCGCATGCGCAAACGTGAATTTCCTTGTAACGGCCATAACTTCCACTTTTTCTACCCGATTTCGATGAAATTTTCAGGGATTATGCGGATTAGGTTGTAGATGGTCCCCAATGAAGATCACCACCTTCGGACTGATAGTAGCCACTGCGCATGCGCAAACGTGAATTCCTTATAACGGCCATAACTTCTACATTTTCCATCCGATTTCATTGAAATTTTCAGGGATGTTACGGATTAACTTGTTTTGATGTTTTGAGATTAACTACTATGCTTCTGATCATCTATACAATCGGGTTATGGATACGAGGAAGCTATGTGCCACACCCACTTGGCAGACGTTTTTTTCATCAGTGGACTATTTCACTTTTTACCACCGGCAACAATGATAATGGTTTTGGCCCTAAGGCTAGAAAGTTTGGAGACCCCTGGCCTAGAGGAGCAACCACTTGTGTGTGAACTTGAATACTCTCGGCTCTCTGGACTGAATAAGAAAAAAAAGTCCATTCATACAGCATGAGATAATGACCGAATTTTCATTGAATCTAGTATGGTTTTTTCGCAGTCAACTGGAGATTAGAACGCTCCAAAACGGATTTCAATAACTTTTTTTCTCAAAAACTCCATTCGGAGTTGCGGCAATTGCAATAGCTTCATTTTCCTTGAAAATTTGCCAACAAGTGAGCTTGTGTCTTAGAATGAATTAGGCATCTTTTGATGTAAAAACATTTGAAAATTTGGAGAAAATACCCACTGCAAATTTTATTCAACATTTTCTCCATAATAATATAATTTTATGAGATAAGACCCAACAGCCTCCCTACCTTCTTCATATTTTTATTTTTTAGCCATTATGTTGAATTCTCCGCGAGAACTGTATCGACATTCGATATTTAGAAATATCGGATCCAAAGTATCGATATCCGAAAATATCAGATAGTACAGTATCGATACTAAAATATCGAGTATCGGTACAGAAGTATCGATATTTTAAAATATCGGGTATCGATACCCATTCCTAGTGTAGACAGTCCCCTATGAAAATCATCATCTCCGGACTGATAGTAGCCGCTGCGCATGCGCGAAGGTGAATTCCTTGTAACAGCATTTACTTCCACAATTTCCATCCGATTTTGATGAAATTTTCAGGGTTGTTACAGATCAGTATTTAGATGGTTTCCTATGAAAATCACCACCTTCGGACTGATAGTAGCCACTGCGCATGCGCAAACGTGAATTCCTTGTAACGGCCATAACATTTATATTTTTCATCCGAATTCGATGAAATTCTCTAGGATTGTCCATATTAGCGAGTAGATGGTCCCCTATGAGGGTAGTGAAAGGTACTTAGAGATTGGTGTTTTGAGATTAACTACTATGCATCGGATCATCTATACCAGGGGTTCCCAACAAAAATTTTGCGAGGACCCCCTCGCATATTCGCAAAAATGACAAGGACCCCCACTAATTCCTAAACATGAAGCCGTAAATTTTGAGTGGGCTCCGCACCCCCCCCCCCCGCTACCACCATTGACGTAACATTTTTATGTTTTAATTATTTTGGGATTTAAGGTTGGTATTTTGATAACAAAGAAGGGGCTTAAAATGTTTTGTTAAATTTTATCTTTATTGTTATTGTACAGTTCTCAATCATTTTACAATTTTGCTTCCGAGTCTACCAAGGTAGCGGAAGCTTTGTTCTCACTTTTCAAGGACGAAAAAAAAAGTTCTCCAAAATCAAAATTTTCACTCGCGTTTTGCGTTTTAGACCTTTCTGAACAATTTTGGTTCAGTGTCTGTGTGTCTGTGTGTCTGTCTGTCTGTCTGTGTGTCTGTCTGTCATGAATTCCTTGTAACGCGCATAACTATACGAAGTTATTGTCCTATTTCAATGAAATTTTCAGGGATTGTGCGGGTTGGTGAGTAGACGGTCCCCCATGAAAATCATTATCCCCGGACTGATAGAAGCGACTGCGCATGCGCAAACGTGAATTCCTTGTAACGGCCATAACTTCTACATTTTTCATCCGATTTCAATGAAATTTTCAAGGAGTGTGCGGATTGGTATGTAGACAGTTCCCTATGAAAATCATCACCTTCGGACTGATAGTAGCCACTGCGCACGCGCAATCGTGAATTTCCTTGTAACGGCCATAACTTCCACTTCTTCTGCCCGATTTCGATGAAATTTTCAGGGATTATGCGGATTAGGTTGTAGATGGTCCCCTATGAAGATCATCACCCCCGGACTGATAGTAGCCACTGCGCATGCGCAAACGTGAATTTCCTTGTAACGTCCATAATTTCCACATTTTCTATCCGATTTCAATGAAATTTTCAGGGATGTTACAGATTAGTATTTAGATGGTCCCCTATGAAAATCACCACCTTCGGACTGATAGTAGCCACTGCGCATGCGCAAACGTGAATTCCTTGTAACGGCCATAACTTCTACATTTTCCATCCGATTTCAATGAAATTTTTAGGGATGTAACAGATTAACTTGTTTTGATGTTTTGAGATTAACTATCTTTTAACTATCGGATCATCTATACAATCGGGTTATGGATACGAGGAAGCTATGTGCCACACCCACTTGTTTCATCCGAAGTTGATGAAATTTTCTAGGATTGTCCAGATTAGCGTGTAGATGGTCCCCTATGAGGGTAGTGGAAGGTACTTAGAGATCGGTGTTTCGAGATTAGCTACATTGCATCGGATCATCTATATAATCGGGTTATGGATACGAGGAAGCTATGTGCCACACCCACTTGGCAGACGTTTTTTTATCTGTATTTTTATACGTACATACAGTTAAGTTTCAGTTTTCAGTGAGATGAATTGAATCTGGCCTTTGATTCCAATATTTCGGAAATGTTTATTTCCAAACTTGCTACTTTCACTCTGAAATCCGACCATATGTCAAGCCGATTCCTGTACTTATTTTTCATGAAGCACATGGAGGAAAATGCCCGTTCACATGGATAGGTAGTGGCAAATGGAAGGATCTTTTTTATTGCCTCATATCCAAGTTGTTTGTAGTCCTTGCGTGCTGTAGCCCAGAAATCTGGGATTTTCTCTCCATTAAACATGTTTTTCATCGTACCACAACTAAACAGCTCCACAAGTTGATCTTGTTCTTCTTCTGTGAGGCCTTGAATTTGTTCTATTTCTTGACAGCTGAAGGGGTTTCGAATCCAATTATTGTCAGGGTCAGGTTCAGGGAAATATTCCCTAAAAGTGGTCGCTAGGTTGTGAAGATGCTCGGTTATGTTGCTCTTTATCTGCTCAGGCAAATTCTCCTCTGAAGACTCCAGAAATTGTTTCAAAGTAGGGAAGTTAGAAAAAGAATCCTTTCCAATCCGTGCCGCCCAAATCTGACACTTTTTGACCATAGCACTAATCTTGTATTCAACTTTGAACGTAACTACATCGTTCCCTTGCCCATTTGCCCATGTAGTTCCAGTGACGGCACTAGAGTGTGCTAGCCTTTGTTGACGGATAATGACAGATCCAAAAGCTAAAGCGCCTAGAAAGGTGCAAAAAACTGAAAATCTGTTTCTACAAAAAAACGCTGCAAATCATTGCTCTAAGGTTTATTATTTTCTGTATAGATCACCCTTCTGTATAGATCACTGGTTCTCCATCAATAGCACCTACCACCATCTGTATTCTCCCTTGACCTTCCCTCTCAAATTTCAGCTTCCTGCGTTCAATGGGATTGAAAATGGCTTCGGAGCTCACTCAGCTGATCTGTGATCTGAAGAGTGAAGAAGATCTCCTCGAATGCTGGAGACGCCTGGAAGAGCACTTCCAACAATAGGATTGAAAATGGCTTCGGAGCTCACTCAGCTGATCAGTGATCTGAAGAGTGAAGATCTTTTCGAATGCTGGAGACTCCTGGAAGAGCACTGATCAGCTGAGTGAGCTCCGAAGCCATTTTCAATCCTATTGAACGCAGGAAGCTGAAATTTGAGAGGGAAGGTCAACGGAGAATACAGATGGTGGTAGGTGCTATTGATGGAGAACCAGTGATCTATACAGAAGGGTGATCTATACAGAAAATAATAAACCTTTGGGCAATGATTTGCAGCGTTTTTGGTTTATTATTTTCAATAATGAACCTTTGGAATCGACCAAGAAAAAAAAATTTTAACACCCCCTCAAAATTTGATGGTTTACGTTTCAAGGTACGTATAATCCAAAAATCGAATAAAAATTTGGCCGTCCGTCCGCCGTACGCGGCACTTTTGCCACTTAGCATTGACCGATATTGATGAAATTTGGTATGTAGGCTCCATTTGGGGTCTAGTTGTGCCCCGAAGCTTTTGGTTGATGTAGGTCACTTCTAAGGGTTCCAAAATCAATTTTGAAAACGCCCTAACTCAAAAAATTTTGATGTAAAGGTATTGTTTTTCCTTCAATTTAAGATTTTATAGAATTTTTAGAATTTTTTGAGACCACGCGGAGTTCTGTAGGACAAACCGTTCGCTCCCTACGAAAATGTAAGGGTTTATGTTGAAATATATATATATATAAATCCAAACACGAGTGTGAATCGCAAAAGAGGCCTAATCTCCGTTCAAATTAGAGCTGACCAAAATGCGATCAATGGTTGGTGATTTTGTAGACGAGTGATCTATATAGAAAAATAATAAACCATTGTGTAATAATTTGCAGCGTTTTATTCGATTTTGTATTCTACTTACCTTGAAACGTAGAACATCAAATTTTGAGGGGTTTTTTTTTTTTTTTTCTTGCTCGATTCCAAAGGCTTATTATTGAAAATAATAAACCAATATAACTTTTTATTCTAATGATAACCTGCGGACCCCTCGGGCCTAGCTCGCGGACCCCTGGGGGTCCGCGGACCACCTGTTCAGTGTTGCCAACAAGCGGCTACCAAAACCCCCTGAGCCAACCTCGAAAAACCCCCAAATCCCCCCAAAAAAGAAAAACCCTAAAAGTTAAGGATGAAATAAAAATATCAATGAATACAATGCAATTTTGTTTTTCTTTTTTTTTAGTAGTAGATTGTAATTCATTAATGATTTGAGGGCGGAGTGGATCTTGAAGACAATGCAATTATTGTATTAGCGATATACGTTTCAGGTCATACAGGTTTTGAAAAAAACATTAAAAACATTTTTAAAAATAAACTAGTTTCTTCAGGTAGGGTACTTTTTTGTACAAAAATCAAAATGTCAAACAGTGAGTGTATTATTTTATGGTTTACTAGCTGAAAAGCCTACTAAAAGCAGGCAAAGACTATTCCTCCGACTCTCCTCCCGCCACCAACTCCCTCCGACTCCTCCAGCCCCCAACTCCTCCGACTCCTCTCGCCTCCGACTCCTCCCGCCCCCAACCCCTCCGACTCCTCTCGCCCCCGACCCTTCCCGCCCCCAACCCCTCCGACTCCTCTCGCCTCCGACTCCTCCCGCCCCCGACTCCTCCCGCCCCCGACTCCTCTCGCCCCCAACCCCTCCGACTCCTCCCGCCCCCAACCCCTCCAGCCTACAACTCTCCCTCTGCCACGACCCCTCCGTGCATACGTACGTACGTACGGTTGGCGTTTTATATAATTAGATAAGGGTTTTATTAATAATTAGATCTTCACGTGGGCTTTTATACTATCTGGTTATATTCGGTCAGGTTACATCGGTAAGATGGTGGTTGTTACCATTATTGCCTTGGATGGCTAATATTGTCACAGTGAGGTCGCATTCGACCCCCATCTCCAAAACCTTCTCAATTTCTTCAAAACTTCAAGTTTGCTAATAGTAACGAGCGCGAACGGACGAATAAACTTCAAGAATTTATCAAAGTGTGTGCTTGCGAAAGATCAAAGATCGAAAAAAGTTTGTCCTCCAAAACTCCAAAATTATAGTCCCATTGAGCCCACGATAGACATTGGTAAATTCGGTGGTTTTTCACTCCCTTGAATATATATATTATTGTTGACAATGGTCAATAAATTACTAATATACAATATTTAATGAACCTCACCTTCTGGTTCTCAAATAAATTACGTTCTCTTCAAAAATATGTTTTATCTCTCAATCAGCTGTGCTGGTTTCCTCCTGATCACTTTTGACGGTCTTCAAGAGGACCGAATCAGGTAGTCAAAGCGGGAGATACGGAGGACGGTGAATTACAATGAAACCCATTATCGGAGTTCCTGGGGGGAGCGGAGGGAGAGGGGGGGTCCTGTGACGTCGACAGAATGAATAGGGAGGCATCAGGAGCGGCTGGGCGACAGTGCGGAGTCGAGTGTAGAATTCAAACCCTCGCGAGGAGCCTGGAGAAGGTGGGAGGACCCTCGGGAACCTCGCGGAGGCGACTCAGTCGAACATGAGCAGCGTGCGAGCGCACACGCGGCGGGTCGTCGGGCTCCGGCGCTCGACGTTCCTGCTGTCCGTGTTCGCCGTCGGCTACGTCGTCTACCTGCTGACGGGCGGGATCGTGTTCGCGGCGCTCGAGGCCCCCATCGAGCGCGCCATCATGAAGGACCTGCAGGACGCCAGAGCCGCCTTCCTCAAGTCCCACCCCTGCGTCTCAGGTGAGCCGCCTGTTCCCATGACAACCAAGCTTTTCCCTGTGAAAATCACGACTTTTAAAACCAATTTCCAAAATTTTGCTTCCGAGTCAACTAAGGAAATGGAAACATTGTTTTCAGTTTTCAAGATTGAAAAAAAAAATTCTCCAAAATCTAAATTACCACTCGATTTTTTAACGTTTCAGGCCTTCCTGAAGAATTTTGGTTCCGTGTCTGTCTGTCTGTCATTAACTCCTTGTAACGGGGAAAACTACACTAAATAAATTGTCCAATTTCGATGAAACATTCAAGGATTTTGCGGGTTGGCATGTAGATGGTCCCCTATGAAAAACGTGGCTACAGTATTGATAGTAATTTCTGCGCATGCGCAAACGTGAACTCCTCGTAACAGCCATAACTTCTAGATTTTCCGCCCGCATTTGATGAAATTCTCAGGGATTGTTCAGATTACCGTGTTCCTTATGAAACGAGTAGTTACAGTATTGACAGTGGAGTCTGTAAATGCGCAAACCCAAAAATCCTTCCAAAAGAACCTTCCTGTACAATTTTGGTTCCGTGTCTGTCATGAAATCCTTGTAACAGGCAAAACTATACGAAGTTATTGTCCGATTTCAATGAAATTTTCAAGAATTGTGCGGGTTGGCGTGTAGATGGTCCCCTATGAAAATCATCGTCCTCGGGCTGATAATAGGAAGCCACTGCGCCTGCGCAAACTTGAATTTCCTTGTAACAGCCATGTTTTATTTATTTATTTATTATATACACGGGCAATCATGCCCAACAACATACAATTATAAGTTTAATCTCAAATACCAGTTCAACATTTTCTCCCTGAATTCGGTGAAATCTTCGGAGATTCTGCGAGTTGACGAGTAGATGGTCCCCTGTAAGGTCCTTGAATAAGGAATCAAGTCCCAGTCTCATTATCGTCTCCCTCTTGTTCAACCAATTTCATTATTTTTTCACGGATTTCATAAACTTTAAACCAATTTTATACGCTTTATTTAATGAGGCATCGTTGTGACATTACCAATAACTGTAGCTATAATAGAAATCTTTGTTCCTATTAGATGCACATGAATAGGGCCCAGATCCTGGGTCGAAACTTCGTGCTGTAATAAACAAGAATTGAAAAAACAAGAAAAAACTGGTAATTTTGCCATAACTTCTAAATTTTCCGCCCGCATTTGATAAAATTCTCAGAGATTGTTCAGATTGCTCCCTATACTCACGGTCCCCTATGAAAAACATGGCTACAGCATTGATAGTACTAATTCCAATTCAAAATCCTTTAAAGATAGGCAATTTCTACATTTTTAACCCCAATTCGATGAAATTTTTAGGGATTGTTCAGATTACCGTGTACGTGGTCCCTTATGAAACGAGTAGCTACAGTATTGACAGTGGAGTCTGTACATACGCAAACGCAAAAATCCTTCCAAAAGAACCTTCCTGAACAATTTTGTTTCCGTGTCTGTCATGAAATCCTTGTAACAGGCAAAACTATACGAAGTTATTGTTATTGTTATTCCGATTTCAATGAAATTTTCAAGAATTGTGCGGGTTGGTAGATGGTCCCCTATGAAAATCATCGTCCTCGGGCTGATAATAAGAAGCCACTGCGCCTGCGCAAACTTGAATTTCCTTGTAACAGTCATGTTTCATTTATTTATTTATTATATACACGGGCAATCATGCCCAGCAACATACAATTATAAGTTTAATCTCAAATACCAGTTCAATATTTTCTCCCTGAATTGGAGAGAGACTGGAGATTCTGCGAGTTGACGAGTAGATGGTCCCCTGTGTGGTCCATGAATAAGGAATCAAGTCCCAGTCTCATTATCGTCTCCCTCTTGTTCAACCAATTTCATTATTTTTTCACGGATTTCATAAACTTTAAACCAATTTTATACGCTTTATTTAATGAGGCATCGTAATCAAGCGAAGGGTCTAAAATTCATGAAAATGTGCGTAGAATCCAAATCTGCAATAAAAAACGCTGCAAATTATTACACAATGGTTTATTATTTTTTATTTTTCCATATAGATCACTCGTCTGCAAAGCCACCAACCATCCAACATGAAGAAAAACAGTGATCGTATTTCGGTCAGCTATAATTTGAAAGGAGATTAGGCCTCTTTTGCGATTCACGCTCTTGTTTCTGATTTATCGTACGTTCAAACTTCGAATTCTCGTAGTGAGCGAACGGTTTGTCCTACAGAGCTCCGTGTGGTCTCAAAAAATTCTAAAAATTCTATAGAATCATAAATTGAAGGAAAAACAATACCTTTATATCAAATTGTTTTGAGTTAGGGCGTTTTCAAAATTTCAAAATTGGAACCCTTAGAAGTGACGTAGGTACATCCACCAAAATTTCGCGGCACAACTAGACCCAAAATGGAGCCTACATACCAAATTTCATCAAAATCGGTCAATGCTAAGTGGCAAAAGTGCCGCGTACGGCGGACGGACGGCCAAATTTTTATTCGATTTTTGGATTCTACGTACCTTGAAACGTAAACCAAAAAATTTGGAGGGGGTGTTAAAATTTTTTTTTTCTTGGTCGATTCCAAAGGTTCATTATTAAAAATAATAAACCAAAATGGGGGGTCTCATTTGAAATAACGAAGTTGGTGTGCGTTGCGCACGATTTTGGACGATTTTAGCAGGGGGGTGAACAACTTTTGAGACACCCTGTATACATGTATATGATTTTTGGAAAAACTTCAGGGATCGTTTCAGAATGCTCCAAAACGGATTTCAGTGAAAACGTTTTTCGAAAAAGCCCATTCTAAAAATTTTGAGGCAATCATTTTTTTTTGAAAATTTGCTAAAAATGCGTGAAGGGGCATCAATTTGCTCAAATTGATGTTCTCACTCTGATGTGTGAGTAGTTAGTGGACTTGATATCAACTTAGACATTACAGGACAACTCAGGATTGACCGTTTCCGAATTATCCCCACATCTTCCTGAATTCTTGGTATATCAGCGATATCTCCAGGCTATCAGACCCTGAGAACTGTCTGTATCGGAGGAGTCGAAGTATTCCACCTTCAGATTTGGGGGTACCGACCGAATTAGATTGGGACCAATTAACTGAATTAGCAAGTGTAATCGCCATCTTGGGAGGAACGGAGATTTCCCGGGTATCCCTTTACTCGTCTCTTGGTACTTGTTTGTCTGAAAGGAGACCAACTTAGTAGCTCAGCAGTGATGATAGTTGTTGCCTTCTCACACTGAAGGTATATCAATCTAGCAAATCTTCTAGAAGTTGAAAAACCTTTCGAGCGATGAAATTTTCACACAGCGGCTATCTTGTTATATTTGGATAATAAATTAGCTTGCACTGGATATGACAATTGGGTATTTCGGTGGGTCGGAAATTCAGGTTTTTGACCTCAAATTTGGATTCAGCACCCTTGAAAACCTATATACTACAACTTTAAGCCCAATGATACTATAACATGTGGTAGAAAAATTAATTAAAGAGATCACTCGTTTGAAACATATTGTTTAGTAATGCATGCATTCCAGGGGACGTCCCATTGGATAAGCATTAGATCAGTTTAACCAGTTGTTAAGTGATAAAACTGTTTCACTCGATGTAATTTGTTTATTACTTTAGGCAAGAAATACTGACCCCCCCCCCCCCCTATCACCTTAACCACCATAACATTTCTAGCGGCATGGGAGCCTCGAATCTGATGAGCATTTTAAAATCCATGATCTACGACACCCAACATGCGAATTCGAATTCACCCCCCCAACACCTCCCCAACGCCAAAAATGGTGCCAGTCTGGCACCAAAGTGGAAATACGTCGTAACATTGAACTTTCATCTGTTAGTTTTGGTAGGCAGTCCGTCGAAGTTCACATCCGTATTCAAGGTGAAACACAAAAAAAAAACAAAAACGAAATAAGCGGTTTATGGCATCATGGCACCATGTCCTGGCACCATGGTGGCACCACTATTAGTTCCATGGTGGTACAGAGAATAATTCATGCAAATCCTAAGGTATAATGAGAATTTTTCCTCAATTTCAAAGCTTGGGTACAATTAGTAAGCAGTAAAGGAACCGAAATATTGAAAAATCGGATATTTTGTGAATATTATCCCCCCACTCACCCCCTCCCCTTGCGAATTTTGGTACTCGGGTGAAATTATGTACAACTCGGAAGTTATTTGAGTCAAACAAAAAAAGAAACACGCAAATCGGTTGGAAATTGAGGCCTGGGCAGAGTTTACAAGATTATGCACGCAAACGCACGTTTTTTAAGCATTAACCCCCCCCCCCCCCTTTACCCTCTTAAAAAGCAAAATCCGAAATTCCGGCGCCGTAGTGCACAACTAGATAGTATTCCGCGTCAAACGAAAAAAGAACCACGAAAATCGTTTGAGAACTAAGGCCTAGGCAGAGTACACAAGATTATGCCCAAAAACGCACGTTTTTCGAGCATTAACCCCCCCTTTCCTCCCCTTAAAAGGCAAAATTCGAAATTCCGGCGACGTAGTGCACAACTAGATAGTTTTCCGCGACGAACAAAAAAAGAACCAGGAAAATCGGTTGAGAACTAAGGCCTGTGCAGAGTACACAAGATTTTGTTACACACACACATACACACATACACACACACACAGACATACACCTATGGTTTTTTTTCGCGGATTTGGATTCAGAATGGTCTAAAACGGATTACTGTGTGGTTATTTTTTTTTTCTGTTGAGTGTTGTCCAACTTCACCCCAGATCGATCGCATAAGGACGCCCAAGTCTTACTGTGGGACGTCCTAAAAAGGCGGGCCGCTATAAATGCACACACACTAGGCAAGGACTACGCCGCGCGCGTGTGTGAGCGATATTTTGTAGTATCCAAGACGTCTTCCAAGGGTTTCTGTGCATGGATACTTTTTTCAAAGACAGTTGGCTAGCTACGTCACGATTGGCTAGCTACGTCACACCATTCAAATCTTCAACTTTCCTTAGCTTCTCTGATTTTTTAAAAACAATTTCTCGACGAACAGACCCAATTACCGTTATTCCTGCCTTACTCTTTTGAAAAAAAAAAAAACGTTTAACACCAAGAATACCCAAAGAGAAAATTACTGTAGAAGAAAATGCCAAAATAAGTAAAGCCTCTGTAGAGATGGGTATCGTTATAAAAGTATCGATATTTTGTATCGATACTGTATCGTATCCGAGTATCGATATCCCAAATATCGTTGGGCATGAGTAACGATATTTTAAAGTATCGAGTATCGATACTTTAGTGTCACAAACTATCAATATTATCCAATATTCTCAAGAAAAATAATTTTTTCAACAATTTTTATTCATTTTTCACTATTAAGAGTCCAAGTAGAGTGATTTTTTCCATGATATAAACGTTATTTGTGCAACCAAAGAGTAATGACCCAAAAGCTTCTCTACTTTCTTCAGTTTTTAGCCATTATGTTGAATTTTCCGCAAGAACTGTATCGATATTCGATATTTAGAAATATCGGATCCAAAGTATCGATATCCAAAATTATCGGATAGTGCAGTATCGATACTAAAATATCGAGTATCGGTACAAAAGTATCGATATTTTGAAATATCGAGTATCGATACCCATCCCTAAGCCTCTGTCAAAACGTGTTCTTTGCATATGAGTGATCTATAAAGATTATGAACTTTTTGGTACAAACTTAAAATTTGTGTGAAAGTCCAAACACAAACGGTGGCTACAGCTTTCGTACAAGTACGCAACCACGAGAGACATTTTATGTAAGCGAAAATCATCAGAAATTTCCGCGAAACGCTCCCCGCGTGACGCTCCCCGCGGTGCGTGACGATTTTTCATTTATGTGCCATAGTAAAGACATAAAATGTCAAAAAAATTGACTGAAATACCCCATTGAAGAAACGAACAACGATCGCACTCTGGTCAGCTAAAATTTGAACGGAGATTAGGGCTGTTAGTCGTAAACAATACGGAAACTTCATTTTCACTAGGTATTTATTGAGTTTTAAGAAAAACTGATTAAATATTTTAACAAGTGATAAAGGGACTAAATTACTTGATGAACAGTAGGTACAACTTCGACGGTGTTTTCTAGACGAATGTCTCCTAGCTCCTAGGAGGGTAGGCAGTTCAGAGGGAGGTGGAGTCGGGAAGGGTTAAAAACCCGTTAGAAAGCATAGAAAGGATTGAGGGAGAGAAAGGTAGGTCGGTAGGGGTATGTATCTGTGCCTATTGTTCCGACAAATAAGAATAGGTGAGTACTCAGAGGGTTCAGTGACTTCTGGATTCGGAATTCCCCAAAACTGGGTATAAACAAGGGCTCTTTTGCGATTCATACTCCTGTTTCTGATTTAGCGTAAGTCCAACCGGTCGGTAGGGACCGGTCGGTTTGTCCTGCAGAGCTCAGTGTGGTCTCATTCAATTCTAAAAATTCAATGCTATTTTAAATTTATAGAAAAATATATATCCATTATATCTTTTCAGATTATAAGATATTCAGCCCCCATTTTTCACCCCTTAGAAGTGACAGACATGAACCAAAAGCTTCGGGGCTCAACTAAACCCCAAATGGACCCAAATTCCAACCAAATTGGTCCATGGTAACTAAGGAAAATGCCGTGTACGGCGGACGGACGGAAAAAATTTTATTCGATTTTCAGATTCTACGAATCTTGAAACGTAAACCAACAAATTTCGAGGGGGTTGAAAAAAATTAATTTTCTTGGTCAATTCCAAAGGTTCATTTGTTGAAAATAATAAACCAAAATGTAGAAGTTATGACTGTTATGTGTAATTCCACGTTTTCGCACGCGCAGTTGTCTGTCAGGTGGCATTGGTTTTCATAGGGGACCATCTACACGCCAGCTTACATAATCCTCGAAAATTTCATCGAAATCGGACTATAACTTTCTTTGGCCGTTACGGGGTTTCATGACAGACATACGGAACCAAAATTGTTCGGGACAAGTAAAACCTAAAACGCGAGTGGAAACTTGGATTTTGTAGTACTTAGGTACATTTTTGTCAACCTTGGAAAGTGAAAACATTGCTTCCGCTATCTTGGTAGAGCAAAATGCTAGGTGTTCAGACATTTAAAAAATACATCTTGAAAGAAACTTAATTTTAGTAATACGTATTATGCAGACTGTATGGTAGCTCAGCTCCTCTCGCAAATAGAATAATTAAGGGGATCTCCTCGCGTCATAATATAAAACGGTGGAGTAACTCCCAGCTGATGAAGCCAAAGTAAAATCCGTCGGGACCAAGAAATGTGCCTCGAGAGACCTCAAAACTAATTCCAAAGCCGGAGATGAAAAAGTAAAAGGAACAAAGACACAACCTAGTTTCATCCGCTGAAGGCAGGACGCGATTCCTCGCACGACTGTATTGGTCTCGCGGGATCTCAGTGTTGTCAAGGCCTGATGGGGGATTCCGGTGAGGAGTTAACTGCTTAGTACGTTATTTTTAGTGTCGCACCTCGTCGTTTCATCAGAACTTGAAGATGAGGACTAACTTCCTACAGGGTGCTCCCACGCTAGCAATTCCCAATGGGGCCATTTTGGTTTATTATTTTCTATAATGAATCATTGGAATCGAGCAAGAAAAAAACCGTTTCAGGATTGACACTAAACGGTTTTAAGTACAAGTAACTCATCCCACTCTGTATTCGAACCTACCTCATAATCGAAAGTACACGAAGAAATTTCTCCCTTGGAGGGAAAAACAATTGATCATGGATGTGTCCATTGTTGTAGGTGTAATTTGAAAATTAAAATGATGAAATCAAATATGCACAACATATTTTATACATTATTTTTCAATGAATACTAGAACAGAATTTTTTTTTCTAAAAAAAAAAAAAATCCGATTGCACGTAATATTGCAGTATTCTAGAGAACCTTGCCTCATAGCTACCGATATGTAGCTATGATTTTGTTTACTGGTATCCGCGTTGCACCGAGTGGGGCACTTTTCTTAGCAACACTGGACCGATTTGGTTGAAATTTGGTATATGGGCTCCATTTGGGGTCTGGTTGTGCCCCGAAGCTTTTGGTAGATGTCAGTCACTTCTAAGGGTTGAAATTTTCAAGAGTGCCCTAGCTCGGAAACTCTCAAAATAGAGGTATTGTTTTTTCACCAATTTAAAATAGTATTGAATTTTTAATATTTTTTGCTACTTTTTGGAGCTTTGCAGATAAAACAGAATCACGAGTGTGTATCACCAAAGAGGCCTAATCTCCGTTGAAATTTTAGCTAACCAAAATGCGATCGTTGTTCGTTTCTTCGAGTTGTATTCAGAAGTTATAGCAACCATTATTCAAATTTCTATATGATTGAAGCTCCCAATTCATTCGAATCGAGTGTGAGTGTGAAGCGTTTATTTCTTCCAAAAAACCCTGCAAATTATTTCGTAAAGGTTTATTAGTTTTCTCGAATAGATCTTTCGTCTGCAAAGATCACAGCTTTCCCATTGTCACTATTTATTTTTTGTTTTTTACCTGTTCGGTTCCCAAATTCATTTGAGCTAGCGTTGCTTCAGGAGCGAGTCAGAAGACCACCTCACAGAGACGCTTTGAACCCCCATCAGGAGATGGCTTCTTGTTTTTATGATCGACCGTGTTCCGTTTCTTTCTTCTTTTTCATCGAGAATTCTCTTGTATTTTAATTGATTTTGTACTTCGCTTTGAGAAAAAAAGTCTAGTGTTTAAAGTAGGGATAGATATCGTTATTGAAGTATCGATATTTTGTATCGATACTGTATCGTATCCAAGTATCGATATCCCAAGTATTGTTGGGCATGAGTATCGACATTTTAAAATATCGAGTATCGATACTTTAGTGTCACAAACTATCAATATCATCCGATTTTCTCAAGAAAAATATTATTTCCAACAACTTTTATTATTCTTTCACTATAAAGAGTCCAAGCAGAGTGATTTTATCCATGATATAAACGTTATTTGTGCAACCAAAGAGTAATGACCCAAAAGCTTCTCTACTTTCTTCATTTTTTAGCCATTATGTTGAATTTTCCGCAAGAACAGTATCGATCACAGAGTACCGGAGACAAGTTGAGTATCGATATTCGATACTTAGAAATATCGGATCCAAAGTATCGATATCCAGAAATATCGGATAGTGCAGTATCGATACTAAAATATCGAGTATCGGTACGATAGTATCGATATTTTGAAATATCGAGTATCGATACCCATCCCTAGTTTAAAGTGAACGTGTGATGTGAAATTATTTTTCAATGGATGATCATTACCTACCAACCATAGGTAGCTACTACCTCACTAGGGCATTTCTGAAAATTTCAACCCTTCATTTTCACCCCTCTTGGTATACTTAATTTTTTTCTACTATTCTACAGTTATTAGCAAGAAAACACTGTGAAATGTTGTTAAATTATGATTTTTATTAATATTGACCATGATGTTATTAGATGGAATTTGTTAATGGCGATTTTTTACATGATAATGCTCACCAATTATTCCCTACATCAAAAAACGCTGCAAATTATTACACAATGGTTTATTATTTTTTATTTTTCTATATAGATCACTCGTCTGCAAAGCCACCAACCATCCAACATGAAGAAAAACATCGATCGCATTTCGGTCAACTTTAATTTGAACGGAGATTAGGCCTCTTTTGCAATTCACGCTCGTGTTTCTGATTTATCGTACGTCCAAACTTTAAATTCTCGTAGTGAGCGAACGGTTTGTCCTACAGAGCTCCGGGTGGTCTCAAAAAATTCTAAAAATTCTATAGAATCTTAAATTGAAGGAAAAACAATACCTTTATATCAGAATTTTTTGAGTTAGGGCGTTTTCAAAATTTCAAAATTGATTTTGGAACCCTTAGAAGTGACCTACCTCAACCAAAATCTTCGGGGCACAACTAGACCCCAGAAGGAGCCTACGTACCAAATTTCATCAAAATCGGTCAATGCTAAGTGGCAAAAGTGCCTCGGACGGCCGGCCAAATTTTTATTCGATTTTTGGAATCTACGTACCTTGAAACGTAAACCATCAAATTTGGAGGGGGTGTTGAAATTTTTTTTTTCTTGGTCGATTCCAAAGGTTCATTATTGAAAATAATGAACCAAAAGGGTGAACAGTTTTTGGTCACTAAATTAAGAATATGGTAATAAGGTGTATTTTTGACCAAAGTATCCAATAACCAGAAAAAAAGGTCTTTCCATGAAAGTTTTTTTCAAGTTTGAATATTTTGTGGATAAACACGAACAAAACAAAGGGTAGCAGGCTGAGGGCGTGTCCTTCCTGGAACTGGAATCAGAGAACTGCTGTTTGCAAACCTGCCCTACGCATGCGCAATGGCTTCCATCCCCTTCCAACCGCCAAAGGCAGGTAGACGGAAACAATCAGTCTGTCTTCTTTTCCTATTATGGCGGGGTGATTGCTGGTAGATTGTGGTTCCAGAATCAAGATGAAGAAGCGAATTTGTGCGAATTTTCCTTCTAATTAGGCCGTCGATTTACTTTTCGCGTTGTGGAGGCCTTTTTCGAAACACCGGTCGGAGTGAATGTGGTGTGATTAGTGAGCAACCAAACCCGTATTTTACTTGGCACCTACATGAGATACCTATCTAGCTTATCAAGGTAACCACAAGTCCGTATTTCTCAAGACACGTACAAATGTTTAGGCTAAAAACCAAAGTAAATTTTCAACCGGAAGTTCTTAACGCATTTTGAAAGTAGGTGCCGACTTGAGCAGTGCTAGGGGGTGTTCACAATGCCACCTAGAAATGTTTATACCTAGTAAGTAAGGTAGGTACGTTATTACTGTTTGGGGAGAATTGTGTGGTTGTATATTGAATAATATGACCTAGTTCAGTCCCGCCCACGTCGTCCACTGGTCATTTAAGGTATTGAACAATGGGGGGTGCGCCTTGATTTTTTTTAGATTTTTAATCGAAAGTAGACTACATCCTGAGAATTTTGGCACCAACCGCGACCTTCTAGCGTGAGTAGATCTTTTCCTATGATTTTTCAAAGTTTCGACCGATTATGACGTCACGCGCCCCTCTCGCCTGGGCGGGACCCCCCAGCCCACTGTGACGTCATAATCGGTCGAAACTTTGAAAAATCATAGGAAAAGATCTACTCACGCTAGAAGGTCGCGGTTGGTGCCAAAATTCTCAGAATGAGGTCTAGTTTGGATTAAAAATAACAATAAACAGTTTTTCCTACCAAGGCGCACACCCCATTTTTCGTATTTTGGTACTGTTATTTTCAATAATGAACCTTTGGAATTGGGCAAAGAAAGAACCTCCCCCACCCCCCAACCCTCAAATTGGTGGTTACGTTCAAGGTACGTAGAATCCGAAAATCGAATGAAAACCGCTTCACATTATTACACAAAGGTTCATTATTATATATAAAGAAGCCGTGGAGTAATTAGGGAAATCATTTTCACCCATCGAACTTCTAATCTCCCCGTCCTCAATGTCATTAGGATCCATAATAAAACACTCGCGAATACTTTACTGAAGGAACTGATAATTATTACTTTATTCTAGAAGATTCTGACAATTCCGATATTTGACTGAATTATTATTAAACAAAGCAAACTCCCTGAGACACAGCGACCACAAAGATAATATAAGATGGTTGTTGCTTGGACAGCGTTTACTCATCAACTCATCCTCGAGTAGGAGGGTAGTACAGGTATGTTCTGGGTCTGAGGGTGTAGGCTGGGGCCTTTTCGACCGAGCTATGATGTAGGGGAAGTCACATCCCCGATATATACATCACTTGCCAGCAAAGAACACCGCTTTGCCGGCAAGTGTCTATACAATAATGAACTTTTGTGTAAAATATTATTTTAGCTTCACAATCAAGTTTATTTGGAAGAATTAAACGCTTCACACTCGATTCGAAGAAATAGGGAGTTTCATATGGGAAATTTGATTTGGGAAGAAACAAACAGCGATCGCATTTTGGTTAGCTAAAATTTGAATGGAGATTAGACCTCATTGGTGATTCACACTCGTAGGGGCGTGTCGGTCCAGGTATTTCCCTGGAACGGTTCCAACGGTTACGGTGACAAAGATGTAACCGTTCCAAATTACCGGTACTGTTCCATTACCGGTACAGGCGATCAAATCCACATGACATGGATGAAGCAGGCTGTCAAATCCCTATTGTCCTTCTTCCATGCTTATGATCTCAACTTGCAATACAATAGCATCATTTTCCTGGACAATTCGCTAAAAGGAAGGAATTTGAACAAGTGTTACAAAAGAGGCAATTTATTATAAATAATAGTTACCAAACAATAAGAACTTAACATGACAATAATAAATTAATAATACTGGAGACAACTTCCATGCTAACCAGTCCAAAAGATAACTTTCCGCTCAAGAGCCATTCCATGAACCATTCCATGTCCATGGAAGTAGTAAGGGCGCTTCCAGGTACAACATGGAACAGAACTGAGAACAAGATCCATGCTTACCGGTCCAAAACCCTTCCCGTTCCAGAGCCATTGAACCATTCTATATGATATCTTATCGGTCCGGTTACATCCTTACCGGTCCAGTTCCATCCTCACCAATCAGAATGATCAGATTGATGAGATGATTGATCAGATCATTCTGATTGGTGAGGATGGAACTGGACCGATAGAAAAGATTCTCTTCCCGGTCCAGAGCCGTTTCATTAAGATATGTTATCAGTCCGTGGAACTGGACCGGTAAGGGTCGAGTTTTTGTCACTGCGTGGAACCGTTCCAACCTGATACTCGGTTCCACAGTCCCGGTACAGCTGTACCGACACACCTCTACACACTCGTGAATCTGTTTTATCGAGGGAAAACCCTCAAGTTCTCGTAGAGAGCTAAAAATTCATATTATTTAAAATTGGTGAAAAAACAAGACCTTTATTTCGAGAGTTTTCGAGCTAGGGTTCCCTTGAAAATTTCAACCCTTAGAAATGACTGACATCTACCAAAAGCTTCGGGGCACAACAAGACCCCAAATGGAGCCCATATACCAAATTTCAACCAAATTGGTCCATGGTTTCTAAGAAAAGTGCCGCGTTCGGCGGACAGGCGGATTTTTTAAAATTCGATTTTCGGATTCTACGTATCTTGAAACATAAAACATCAAATTTGGGGGGGGTTTAAAATTTAGTTTCTTGCTCGATTCCAATGGTTCATTATTGAAAATCATAAACCGTACGAGGCACATACTCAGTTACCATTGGCCGATTTTGATGAAATCTGGTATATGGGCTCTATTTGGGGTCTAGTTGTGCCCCGAAGCTTTTGGTTGATGTCAATCACTTCTAAGGGTTTGAAAACTAAGGGCTGACATTTGAAAAACCCCTAGCTCAAAAGCTTTTGATTTTTAGGTTTAGGTTTAGGTTTTGGTTTTGGTTTGGTTATAGGTTTAGTTTTTCCATCAATTTAAAATAGTATGAGACCACCCAGAGCTCTGTAGGGCCAACAGTTCACTCCCTATGAGAACTTGAGTGTTGGGCTTACGATAAATCAGAAACACTGGCGTGAATCGCAAGAGAGCTCTAATCTCCGTTCAAATTATAGCTGACCAGGATGCGATCGTCGTTCGCTTCTTCAAAATGTACTCACTTGTACTCACCTTAGCAACCAGTAATCAAACAAGTAGACACAAACTGTTAGGTGTCATACCGGCGTTAGTTCTGCCTGCCCCACGGGGAGCGCAGGATAATAATTATCACAATTATTGTGATAATAATTATTGTAATAAGTAATCACAATTATTGTGATGACCGATCTTACCGATAATTTGATGTTAATGAAAGCCCCGAGAGTGCAGCAGTGCAGCAGAGGAAAATTATAGACAGTTTTTCTAATCTTCATCTCAAACATATGCAAAAATACCTCTTAAGCGACAAAGTTTCCAAAATCGAGCTTTTGGTACCTCTCGTTGGATTCATCTCGCCGAGTAGAATCGATTTCTTCGGGTACTTGCGCCCTCCTTTTGTTAGAAAATGGAACTATTTCCTAATATAGGTACAAGTGACATGACAAGTGGTCAAGTGACATTTTGAATTTCACAATTCCCTACGACACACCATGAAAAAGTTTTGTAATAATCAAACAAACGACTCATGAACACTGGTTGTTAGTTTGGATTTACGTATCTATTTCCCTAGAACAACTGCTAGTGCCTCATTTCTGACCGAGGTACTCAATTCGGGTTGTCGTGGGACTGCGATTTTTTTTTTTGGGTAAGTAATAGTATAGGAGATCGTCAGAACTGCATAGTGCCGGATCAAATATTAGGGATATAGAACAGTTAAGTGATGAGAGGGTTTTCTACCAAGTGGCTGTTGATGTAGCACATAGCTCCCTCCACAATCATGTCATGGTTGAGTTATTATAGTAGTGTAGTCAGATCTACCATGGAACAAGATAGGCTACCTATCTTCTTCCATGGATCGACCAAGTAGGTACCTACCAAATATGAGGGAAGCCAAACAGTTAGGGGATAAGAGAGTTGATTTCTAAGTCGGAAAGTGACCCAAATACCTCCTGAAACCGATCCAAAGTACGAAAACTCATTTATACATGTAGGAACTGATCCGGATTACAGAATGTGGTCCGCCCTACGGCTTGCGGTTCACCTTACTGAAACTGATTCACAGTATGGTAATAGATCTACATTACGATAATTGATTGAAAAACTGCAGGAAAATAATTTCAGATTTAAATTGAGGACCACTGAAAAGTAAAAAATAAAAAATATTATGAAATGGAAAAATAATTAAATAAAAATATTTTCAACAAAAAAATGGACCGACCTCAAAAATGATGTCTGTAAACACGAAAGAGGGAAAAATAATAATCTTAGAGAATTCGAATGGGAAGGTTGGTAGGTAGGTACGGATTGAAGTCGCCGCCGTGCCCATATGTAGACACAAACATACTCAAGTACATTGCACATCCATCTGGTTAGTATTACAACATGCGTCAATATTGCAATGCAAAACAGGAATGAGAGGGGGTTTCAATAAATGTGTTCCAAGACTATTAGGTAGCCGGTCACTGCTGTCGTATGAAGGAGGATGAGAGAGTGACGATAAGTGTGAATCTCAGTGAGAATATTCCCTTTGATAACAGCTGAAGACGTCCGCGACACCAGAAATGGCAGTTGGATAAAAATTCAACATGAGAAGGTTGTTTACTTGCTTACCTACCCCTACTCCTGTTTTGTATTGCACTATCGACGCATATTGTAATACTATCCATATCATTTGAACCTATACCCATATCACAAACCCACATCATGATCTAAACTATTCTACATACAATATGCAATACATGGAATATTAGATTAATTAGATATTATCTAATCAGAGACAGATAAGGTATAATTAGATAAATAACTATTAGATATTCTCTAATCAAAAGAGGGTTTGTTGGAATCCTAAAATTTCGTTCGGGGATTCACACATATCGTCACTCTCTCATCCTCCTTCATATTTGTATATCCGTATTGTATTTGCGTTGGTATCTCTTTCGTTGAAACAGCTATAGGAATTCGCATTATACCGGCAAGCTAGGCTCATTTACTTTTCCTTACTGATTACTGATCTCTTGCCTGTATCAGTGTATTCCTGTTTTCTTTTCTCCCAAAGTATTCATTCGAAAATCTTTTGATTCTGAAAGCCTGTTTCCTTGATTAGTATGATTTCAAGGGGTAAAAAGATCTTTGATCACTGCAAGAAAGGGGTTTCAAAAACTCGTGCCTCAAACATCTATATATTTTGTTTGTCTCTCCACTAGAATTGCGTGTCACAACCCAAGTTGAATGACTTACAAAGCATGCTGCATCTCATTCCCAAAGTAGACCATCCGTTTTATGGATCTTTGATTTCTGGAGAAGATATACAGGACGATATAGATGGACTCAAAGGGCGGCTGGATTTTGAAATAGAAGAAGAGCAATGAAAGGTTTACTGTCTTTGGCTATATTCATTTACCGTAGCCTGATAAATTTGATAGGTATCCCACATATTCCTTTTTAATATTCTCCAGTATTCATATTTTATTATAAAATCTATTATGATAATATGATATTATAAAATAAAATATCATTATGTTTATCATTATTCATTTGTTTAAAATGGGATTATAACTATTTATGATATTTGCAAGTGTTTATATTTATCTTTATTATCTGATAAGAACATCAAAAAGAACCACTTAAGCTGAATATTCCATTCCCATTGTGTGGCCAATCTAAGATGAACTGTATAGGCAAAAATATTTGTGTAAAAGAGTCATGTAATAAAACGAAGATAATATCATTAGGTGAGGCTTAGTAGATTTATAGATTTTATGCAAGAACCTAATAAGCGATAAATTGGTGGCTCCAGTTATTGGTAACATCGGTCATCCCAATTATCCTGTCCGTCCTAGATGACTTATATCATCACAGTAGTGACAAAGCTATGTTCTTCGGAGGCGAGTAATGAACTTCGTATTTGTTGAAAACAAATTGAACAGTTTTGAGGTGAACATTTCGGGTTGTAACAGTTTTGAACCAAACAAACGAAAATACACTTGTCATTGTCTTCGTGGCTACAATGTAGAGGGCTTGGGAGGCTCTGTCTGTCTGTGTCTCTGTGATGAAATCCTTGTAACGGCTAAGTAAACGAAGTTATTGTATATTTCGATGAAATTTTAAGGGATTATGTGGGATGCCCCCGGACTGATTGTAGCTGCTGCGCGTGCTCAAACGTGAATGTTCTTGCCACTGCCATAACTTCTACTTTGCCCATCTGATTTAGATGACATTTTCTGGGATTATGCGGATAGGGGTGTAGATGATGACCTCCTCCGAAAATCGTCGCCCAGAACTGAAAGATACCACTGCGCAGGCACAACACAAACGTGAATTTCCATTTAACTTTCTACTTCTACATTTTTCCCATCCGATTTCGAGGAAATATTCTGAATTTATTCGGTTTAACGTGTAGATGGTCCCCTATGACGGTGGTGCAAGTTACTTAGAGATTGATATTATGAGATTAACACTATGCATCGGATCATCTATACTATCGGGTTAAGGATACGAGGACGCTATGTGCCACACCCACTTGTTGATTTTTTCTCCATTGAGTGTTGTCCTCCTTCACCTCAGATTAATTACATAAGGACGCGCAAGTCTTACTGTGGGACGTCGTTTTCACAGTGCTCTGATATGATCACTTTGTCGGTGTGTTGTGTGGGCTTATTCATGTATAAGGCCTCCCCATTCTCTCCCATTCACAGTATCGTCGGAGGTTTCGACTCTATCCTTCTACGTCTCTGCAAGGCTTCGATTTGGGCTAAAATTCACACCATCCCTCTCAGCACAGTGAGCCCCTCGTATCGAACTCGGCCCACGTTTTCCGCACCGGAAATTCCAGCTAAACAACTAAAGGCCAACAAAGCCCAACTCCTTCTGCCAACGGACGTAAACCTTGTTTAAACAAGCTGGTCGTTTTTCGGAGGTTGTCAACCTTCAGTTTGCTTTGGGCGTGGGCGATCGTCTCCCCGCCGACGAAACACAATCATCTTCAATCCTTCGCCATAAAGCTACGATTTTCTTCACCCTTGCATTGACATTCCGCCCGGCTTTCAAATCCGTTAAGTCCCGACAAAGCTTCTTTGTGATGATCCGACTTTCTGTTTGGTAATCGTCTATCCAACACGGTTACGTCTGAATTCCCAAGTCTATCCCTCGATTTATCTCTCCTTTCTTGACAAATCCTTGCAATGCTTCTCTTCCGGGTCGATTTGCGTAAAAGGGAGTAAGATGAAGCAGAGTAGGTCCTCCCTGATACTCGTATACACTACAGAGAAATTGTATCTTCTGTAACTCAGAATCAACTTGGCTGATTGGGCTGTTCAAAAAGTTAATTGCGAATTTCAAACTGCGTGTTACGACTCTATTTCTGACTGGGTTCACAACAGGGGCGGCTACTAATAGAAGCATAGGCGCATGTGCACCCCAAGCCAATTAAAAAAAAAATTCAAAGTTCGTTCCTCTTTGTTTGAAGAGTAAGTTGGCTAGTGACAGAAGACTCGATCGTAGGCACTGTGCTAGTTGAATTTACGCGCGAAAACTGTGGCGGAAGCTCCCTCTTTTCTGACCAATCACACCCGTTTGGAGCATCACCTTGCCTCTGCACCGTTTCTGGGGAAAGTGACGTCATCTTGACATCTTTCGAGGGAGGCAGGCACGTGAGATTGACCAACCAGAGAGCAGGACATTTTGTCATCTTGAGCAGCTTTGTTTCGTTGCTCCCCCGTCAGAGAGCTCTGCAATCCAGATTTCCTTATAGAGAAATAAGTAAACAAACCGGGAATTCCGTTTTACGTTAATTCCGGTTTAGTACCGTTTTGGTACACACCGTTTTGTTCAAAGTATTGTGATTACTTAGGAGTGTTGTAGGTATGATGAGTAGTTTACATCAAAGTAAAGTAAACTACTTGCGTTTGTCGATTGTGGAAAAGTGGAAATTCGAGAAACTGGCAGCCCCTTGCTGTCTCTCCCTGGACTCCAGCAGACGTTGAAATTTAAAAACCGTGCAGATTCGTACCGTAAGTTTTAATGTCCACTATTATAAGAAGGTAGATCGGCTTTGTGGGTGTGAAGTGACTAACTGATCAATTTAAATAAATAAATAAATAAATAAACTGATCATTTTGCATTGCTTGCCTATTTTGTTCTATCAACCGAAATGAGGCTTGAGGTAAAGACGGCATAAGTGATCTCCCATTTAGCCAAAAAATTAAAAATCGCTTAGGCTGTCTCCCATAAGGTCGTCAAAATATAATGCAACAACTCGACAGTGTATATCGTCTTAATCTGATACAAAAAAAAAAAAAAAAAAACGAAACGGTTGAGAAAAATAGGTACATTTTTTTATCCCGAATAATTGATTGTATCAAGTTCCGTGGTGTTTTCGAGCTAGCCGTGGGCATGATGAGAGGGAAGATTCTTCGAATCTCGGAGTTTTCAAGGGGCTCGTTAATTTTTCTTCCGAATTGGACAATGTTTTGAATTTCTTGGGTTTCGACCTTTGATGATTAAGTAGGTATTTCAGAATTTCTGTTAACCACTAGAGAACATGTTTCGTGTCTATTTACTACGTCTATTTACTATTTAGTACCGTTTGCAATTTTAAGATGAAGAAGTCACCAAGATTTATCCCATTTGCATATCGTTAAAATTTCTATTTGGCAGAGAAAATCACCTATTCTGTCCCTTCTCGATAGCCTCTCCTGATCTCTGTGCACCCCCTGAGTTTCGGGGCAGGAGCCGCCACTGGTTCACAATTTACAATTTGAATAAAGTAAACTGACTGAATATGCACCATCTGAACTGACTTTTCTTTAGAACCAACTCACCCGAGAATAATTAAAAGAGTGATGAAGAAAGGAGTTTCTCGATTGTGCCAGAACTGTTGAACAACGTAAGGTATAGATAAGGGTTGACTTTTCGTTGTTTTAAAAAAAAAAATTAACGAATATTCAGTGTTACGACAACTTTGTCTTTTCTGTGTATCTATGTGTAGGAAAGAGCCAATTTTAAATTTTAAGAGCTCACATTACGCGGAATTCAATTTTTCCATTTTGGCAAAGTTGGTGAAAATTGACCATGTTTGACGATCGAATGGGACTGAATTGCTTGGGCATCTGACGTTCTATAAATCATTCCACGGAAAATGTAGTGCTCTTTATTTTGGTATATTGTATTGTTTTGAAGAGTGAATTAAGATCATTTCCAGCTTTGCGCTATTTTATTGGAGGCTCGGTCTTTTGCTTCGGGGTCTATCAAGGTAGCGGAAGCATTGTTTCCACTTTTCAAGGTTGAAAAAAAAAATGTTCTCCAAAATCAAAATTTCCACTTGATTTTTACGTTCTTGACCTTCTTCAATAATTTTGGTTCCGTGTCTGTCTGTCATGAAATCCTTGGTACAGCCATAACTTCTTCATTTCTCATCTGATTTCGATGAAATTTTCAGGGATTGTGCGGGTTGGCGTGTAGTTGGTCCCCTATGAAAATCATCACTTCCGGACTGATAGTAGCCGCTGCCCATGCGCAAACGTGAAATCCTTGCCACAGCCATAACTTCTACATTTTCCCACTTGAATAGAGAAGTGGCTGACTCGGAACATCATAAACGTTATGCGATATTGGACAGAACGGTAGGTGGTGGACAGCGTACATGAAAATGGCAGACCTAAAATTATCGTATTTCGACCCCGAACGGAAATGTTGAAAGTAAATTACCGGTGGTGGAGAGGGCGCTAGGCTGACAAAAATGTAGTACCTATGACATAAGGGAGAAGACGCCACGCCACTACACTTCATGGCTAAATGTCCCGTAATGAGAGAATTCAGACTCAGATATACGGGTAAAACATATTTATCCGGTCCAGATATTGTGGAGATGCTGAAAGGAACATCAGAAATTTTGAAAAAGTGGCACAATTTATCAGGGGAGCTAGTAAGTGTAGGGATTTCCTAACTGCGGAATTCAATTACGAATAAGAAATGCATTGGGAAGAAAGTAAAAGTATACAGTAGTTTAGGTATATATAGCTTTTTCAGATTGAATTAAACAGTTTTCAAAATGAAGTCAACACTTTTCAAAATGAACTCAACACTTTTCAAAATGAAATAAACAATTTACAATATGAATTAAACATTTTACACAATGAAATAAACAATTTACAAAATTAATTAAACACTTTTTTATATGAGTTTCAAAAGCTTGTAAACAATAATTTGAACGAGTTGACGAGTTTACAGAGAAGGTATTTATTTTGCCATCTCGTTATTACGTGAAAGGCACACTCAGAAGAGATTATCATCAGAGTACATACCGTGTAATGTATGCACGGTCTTTCCCATATTCTCCCCAACTGGTCAACTCGTTCAAATTATTGTTTACAAGCTTTTGAAACTCATAATATGAGTTATATTATAAGAAAAGTGTTTATAATATCTTATCTTATATTATAATACTTATAATAATACTTATTATACTTATTATAATACTTATCTTGTATTATAAGAAAGTGTTTAATTAATTTTGTAAATTGTTTATTTCATTTTGTAAATTGTTTATTTCATTTTGTAAAATGTTTAATTCATATTGTAAATTGTTTATTCCATTTTGAAAAGTGTTGAGTTTATTTTGATAAGTGTTGACTTCATTTTGAAAACTGTTTAATTCAATCTGAAAAAGCTATATTTCCAATTTTGGTTTATTATTTTCAATAATAAGCCTTTGGAATCGAGCAAGAAAAAGAAAATTTAAACCGCCCCTCAAAATTTGATGTTGTACGTTTCAAGGTACGTAGAATACGAAAATCGAATAAAAAAAATTCCGTCCGTCCGCCGTACGCGGCACTTATCTTAGCAACACTGGACCGATTTGGTTCAGATTTGGTATATGGGCTCCATTTGGGGTCTAGTTGTGCCGCGAAGCTTTTGGTTGATGTAGGTCACTTCTAAGGGGTGAAAATTAAGGGTTGAAATTTCGATAGTGCCCTAGCTCAATAGGCACTCAATATTTTAAGTAGTATTCAATTTTAAGAATTTTATGAGACAACCCTGAACTCTGTAGGGCAAACCGTTCGCTCCCTACGAGAACTTGAAGGTCGGACTTCAGAAAAACAAATCAGAAACCCGAGTGTGAATAGCAAAAGACGCCTAAATTAGGCGTTTAGGAGATTAAATCTCCGTTCAAATTTTAGCTGATCAAAATACGACCGTTGTTCGTTTCTTCGAGTTATTTTCAGTTTTGCGTCCTTAGCAACCAGTAATCTAATTTCCTAATAATTAGGGCAACCAAAACTCCCTGATTCTTTGAACTGAGTGTAAAGCGTTTATTCCTTCCAAATAGGTAAACTTGATTGTGAAGTAGATATGTAGTTGTTAGGTAGGTAGTACTATAGTAGGTAGTATCTATTGGTGACAAAGGCAAAGCCGTGTTCTTTGCCGACGAGTGATCTATGTATATAGAAATATAAACCTTTGTGTAATAATGTGCAGCGTTTTTATGTTAAAATAAGGTAAAAACTGATCTGATTTCGCTGACATTTTCGAGAATATGCGAGTTGGGGAGTAGATGGTCGCCAGTGAAAATTATGGCCCCCAAATTGAAAGTATTTTGTGCGCATGCGCAAACGTGAAGTCCTTGTAACAGCCATGACTTCTACATTTGCCAACGATATTCAGAGATTGTGCAGGTTGACGTGTTGAGTCCCCTATGAGGGAAGTGCTAAGTACTTAGAGATTGGTGTTTTGAGATTATCTACTATGCATCGGACCATCTACATAATCGGGTTATGGATACGAAGAAACTATGTGCCACACCCACTTGGCAGACTTTTTTGTCCAATTTGCCTGGGCCTGGGCTATCAATAGACGTATGAACAATTTCCGATCCCCCTCATACTGAGAAGAATGTCCTAAATCTGGGGATGTTGGCATTTCTAGAGTAACAGAAATAAATGATGCTGGAAAGAGTAGAAAATGTTTTTGTCAACTGAAACACGTAGGAGCTGAGAGTTGTATACAAATTTATAGCGTACCTACTTATTTCATCACTTCGAAAAAATCCACTCCCTGATTGGTAAGTCGTCCGTCGAAGAGAAGGCGTTTTCATACCGCCTTGAGAGACTTATCGGATACGGCGGTATCGGTTTTCCGTTAAGGGTTATCGGATAAGAAAGGTTTTTCACAACCAAAGAGGGTTTTATTAGACCAAAGGGACCTCCTTCAGTCTCTCGAGGTTCTTTATCAAGATTAAATTCTTTGAATGGAATTCCGGTTTTATTATTAAATCAGGACAGACCGATGCTGTTAAAATGGGTTTTGTCGTTTATAGCGAGTTTGAAATTCATGTACTCGAATCTCACCCTTGGAAAATTCCTACCTCAACCAAAGCGTACCAACTTTATAGGAAGGGGAGCTGTTTTGAACGCGCATTTGCATGTATGCGATCCAAAATGCAGTTTCAAATAGGGTGCTCGCCATCAGACGGAAATAGGGAAAAAACGTCTGTCAAGTGGGTGTGGCACATAGCTTCCTCGTATCCATAACCCGATTGTATAGATGATCCGATGCAAAGTAGTTAATCTCAAAACATCTCAAAGCACGCGGGATCTCTATGAGGGTTCGTAGGGGACTCTAAACGTCAACCCGCACAATCTCTGATTATTGCTGTTAAATGTGGAAGTTATGGATCTGGCAAGGATTTCACGTTTGCTCTTGCGCAGCGGCTACTATCAGTCTGCCGATGATGATTTTCATAGGGGACTATCTACACGCCAACCCATGAAAATTTCATCGAAATCGGGTGAGAAATGTAGAAGTTATGGCTGTGGCAAGGATTTCTTGGCAGACAGACACGGAACCAAAATTGTTCAGGAAGTTCTGCAACGTAAAACACGAGTGGAAATTTTGATTTTGGAAAACATTTTGCTTCCGAGTCTACCAAGGTAGCGGAAGTTTTGTTTTCACTTTTCAAGGTTGAAAAAAATGACCCCAAAATCGAAATTTCCACTCGCGTTTTACTTTTCTGATCTTCCTGAACAATTTTGGTTCCGTGTCTGTCTGTCTGCCAAGAAATCTTTGCCACAGCAATAACTTCCACATTTCTCGTCCGATTTCGATGAAATTTTTGGGAATTATGCGGGTGGGCGTGTAGATGATCCCTATGAAAATCATGTTCTTAAGAACCCTCCGATTCGGAATAGCCAGTAATAATAAGCTAAAATGTTTTCATTAAGAAAGTTTGACAGTTGGACTTCCCCACCAAATTATTCCTACGTCATCACTCAGTCATCACTTGTAAGAAACTCTGGCAAAACCACTGCTTGGGGAGGTAAATTCACACACCATCACCATGTGATGTCAAATACCACTTGTCATGTGGTATTTTGGTGTGTTGAAGTTTTTTGCATTGCCAACTTGTGGTCGTGGGGGGGGGGAGGGGGTCGAAGAGAAGCCTTCCTCGGAGTTATAATGAAGGCAATTTTTTGTTGGCGTCTGGTAATGACGGGAGTTGTAGTGAAGAAGGATTTTCACGATGTTGGCAATCACGTGACAACCAGCCAATCACAGCTCTCCAGTTATTATGACATGGCATTTGGCGGGATTGGTAAAAAAAATTTTATCACCTGTAATTTTTTTCGGTGAGGGGGGGGGGGTATTTTTGTGTGGGAGCCGAATTTCGTTTCTTTTTAATACATTTTATTTTGTTACACAAAAAAATTATCAAAATGCATGCGAAAATTCCATTGGAAATCTGCCTAATTCGAGCTATCCATCTTAAAAACCTGCTAATTATTCAACTCTGGTTTATTATTTGCCAGTAAAGATCACTCGCCTTCTAAGAATACGGATTTTCGATTATCAGTAGGTATCTACCTTCCATATTTTTGCGCATGGTTCACTATTATCAACTTTATTTTGACAGAAAGTACCTTCCAGCGAAACAATATTATTGTAGGGTTGAGGGTGCCCTCACTTAACGAAATTCGGTCCTTGGTTGATAAAAAAGCACAACTGAATGACGAAAGAAAAAAGATTGCATTTGATCAGCAGAAGTGTGCACGGAGATTAGGCCTACTTCCGTCAGGCATTCATTTTTGTGATTCACACTGGTGTTTCTGGTTTATCATTTGTCCCTACTTCAAGTCCTTGTATGGGAGTCGACGGCTGTCCTACAGAGCTCTGGGTGGTCTCTTTCGATTCTAAAAATTCAATCATATTTTAAATTTGTGAAAGAAAGGTTATCTATAGGGTATTGGTAAATTGAGAGTTTTGACCTTTGGCGATTTGAAAACTAGGGCACAACTAGGCACATTAATCAAAAGCTTCGGGGCACAACTAGATTCCAAATAATGGAGCCCATACAACAGATTTCATCAAAATCGTTGCACGGGATGGTGCCGTTGCGCGGCTTGGTGCCGCGTAGCGAATGGACGGAAATTTTGTATTAATTTATTTATTGTTATTTTTATTCATTTTATTCATAGATTTTTTATTTTATTTTTAGATTCTACGTACCTTGAAACGTAAACCATCAGATTTAGGTAGAGGGGAGGAGGGAGATTTTTTTCTCGCTCGATTTCGAAGGTTCGTTATAGTAGATCATAAACCAAAATACCATTCAACTACACCAATAATTCGCGATTTCCCAAAACTTGGGAGTTTTTCAGAGATGTGACAGTATTTCTTGAAGAGCAGGGATGAGTATCGTTACGAAAGTATCGACATTTCGTGGCGATACTGTATTGTATACGAGTATCGATGTTCCAAGTATTGATTGGCCTGAGTATCGATAATTCAAAATATCGATCGATAGTTGAATGTCAGAAAATATTAACATTTCCAATGTTCTCAAGGAAAATATTATTCTGAACAATGTTTATTCATTTCCTACTACAAAGTGTCCGAGCTGAGTATGTATACTACACATACCGTTAATTATTAATAACAACTATGAGTATTTATTGAACATTTTCTCCATAGTATAAATTAATTTTATCTTTAGTTTATTTGTTTATTTATTTATTTATCTGTAGTTTATTTATTTAGGTACACATACATACCTAATCATTATCATTATACAGCAAGTATACATCGTCCGACGAGACCCGGGCTTATTTCTTCGTGGTTCGAGCTGCGCCCAATAGTAATGACCCAACAGCCTCCCTTCATCTTTTCATTTTTTAGCCATTACGTTGAACTGTTTCGATATTCGATATTTATAAATATCGAATCCAAGGTATCGATACACAAAAATATCGGACAGTGTAGTATCGATTGGTACTAAAATATCGATTATCGGTACCCTCCCTGTCGAGGAGAGCAATATTTACCACCAAGCGTTTGAAATATGCGGATTTCAGGTCGTCTGCCCTGACGACTGAGATCTTAAATGTCGAAGGTCGCAAAGTTCGAGTCTCAAAGGGATGAATGGTGGATGATTGTCGTCTAAGCGGCAGACGAGAGAAAAATGAACTAAAAAAAAAAAGAAAAGTATACGTCTCCAGTCTGTGGCATACGTGCCATTTGGGATCGTGGAAGATAATCCTTTTTTCTCCTTTGGCGAGCTGGATGAAGCGTGGAAGACGTTTTCCTCGATAATCCATCCGCCTCTCAGAGCAATCGGGTGACAGACCAATGAACGCTGCCATTATGAGCACGAGAACAGATCCCGCCGCTTTCAGACTTTACTGTCGTAATCACAGGCCGATTTCAGTATATTGAACCCAACGATTTCCTCTGACTTTGACTGGATTCGCATCCCTTCGATTTTAAAAACCTATTACAAAACGCATAAGAAATCAATCAAATTAAATATTGCTCTGAGTCTAGCGGTAGCGGAAGCATTATTTTAAATTTTCGAGGTTGAAGAAAAAAATGTTTTCCCAAATCAAAATTTTCACTGCGTTTTAGGTACGTTTTAAACCTTCCTGAAAAATGTTGGTTCCGTGTCTGCGTATCCATGCGTCCTTGTGTCTGTCATGAAATGCCTGTAACGGGCATAACTATACGGAGTTATTATCCGATTTCGATGAAATTTTCAGGGATTGTGCGGACTGGCGTGTAGACGGTTCCTTATAAAGATCATCATCTCCGGACTGGTAGAAACGACTGTATATGCTCAAACGTGAAATCCTTGCCACAGCCATAACTTCTACACTTTCCATCCGATTTCGATGGAATTTTCCGAGATTACGGGGATTGGAGAGCAGATGGTCCTATATAAAAATCGTTGCCTCCGGACTGATAGTAAACTATACTTGAATTTTCTTGTAACAGTTAGGTATATTTTCAATATTTTCTCCCCGAATGTGGTGAAATCTCAATCTTCGGAGATTGTGCGCTTGCAGTGCATTTGCTACGAACAGTAAGCGTTTGGTCAGTGAATGGTACACATAGGGACCAAACTTATAAAGAAATCAGAATTCTAGTATTCACTTATGATCAGAATTATCCTCTTCAGGGAAAGAACACATAAATGAGGAGGGACTTATCAAAAGTGAACATCTCCACTTCCAGAGAAATTTCCAGAAGAGTCAAAAAACATGTACTGTTTGCTGCGTAAACTTGTAAAATGAAATCAACATACCAATGTATCTCATCCTCATCCTTTACTCAAGTCCCTTAACCACGTCGTTATATGATTGAACCTAACCTAAGTTACAAGGGAAAGTATTTTGGAGATGTTCAGTTTTGAAGAAGACACTGGGAGATGTTAAGTTTTGATATAACCAGGAAAACTTGGGAATTTGAAGATTAGTGAGGACAAATTTAAAATGAAACGGAAGTAATATTTATTATGTAAAAATACCTTAGGAACATTATAGGTATATTCTCTTTGAACAAATTTTAAGACATTTTGAGATATTGGTATCATCTAGAGATGGGTTGGCATGGGGTCCTCGTCCATACATTCACAATCTTCCCATTCTTCCCACAAACCACTTCAAATTTTGGTTTTCGCGCCTATTTGCTCCGAAATGTTGTTCTAGCAGTTGGAGAACGTCTTTCTTCTTCTCCCTCGTGAGAGGGTTTCGTTTAGGTAGCTCTACGAGACGCGGAAGATCTTCCTCCTTTCTCCCTTTTTTGAGGATGCTTCGAAATTCTTCTGTTGTGGAATCAAACCTGTAGTTAAGATGGCAACGAACTTTCGTGCAGATGTTCCCTGAACGAGACAAAAATTTCTTGATCACAACCCTCTTTGCGTCCCTGATGCCTCCGATTTTCTGATAAAAATCCGTAAGATCCTTCAGGTCATAGACTACCCAATCGTCAGTTAGAGAATGGACAGTCCCAAATTCTTTGTAGATCTCATTATATTGTTGTGAGTTCTCAATGACATATATTTTTTTTAGTCGTTTCCCAACTCTACCGAAGGCTCTGTCTGCTGGGAGAAAACTATGCCCTCGTACTGGAAACGTTAATTGGATCGCTTGAACATGTTCAGGAGCTTCAGTTTTCAACCAGTAGCTCAAGACGTGAATCATGTGAGCGTTTTTATTTTGCCCACCACATCCGTAAATTTAAAATAATTTAAATTAAAAATTAAATTTTAATCTTTACGGTTGTCTCTAGGTCTAAACTACGATTTTTCGGATTGTGAACTCTAGTTCGAAGTGGACCATAGCTTGCAGTGAATGAAAGGCATGATTAGGCGCTGGCATAATTGGAGAGTTCTTTGCGCCTCTTTTCGGTAACTAATTTATGATTTGTCCGATGAAACGGCCGCTGGTCTTGCAAACAACGAGTCGGTTCCTACGCGGAAAAGCGCATATATCATCTCCATGGCTGACCGCACAACTCGTTTTGCCGACCGACATCTAATGAAGCCCTTGTACACTAAATACACTCACAACCCTCTGAATTGGAATTTTAATCAAGGGTGAAGTCGCTGATGACACTCTGAAAGCCAAACAACTACCGTAATTCTTCCGACTGGTGGCACCACTTGGCCTACCTAGGACCGTCCAATGCAAACCGGTCACCTTCAGCAGACATTTTGGCTCAAACAGTCCAACCAAATAATCTGAATTTGTTCGAATAATGTTTCAAATACTTCAAATACATAATGTTCGATACTTTAAAGCACAAAGGCGCTATGTTCAAAAACGAACTTTTGAGAAAAATGCAAAAGAAGTGTTCACCAGTGCACAACTCCTAAAATAATGCCTTATTACACTAAACTCTGTAATTGACATTTTATGTCTTTACTATGGCACATAAATGAAAAATCGTCACGCGGGGATCGTCACGCGGGGAGCGTTACGCGGAAATTTCTGATGATTTTCACGTACAACCAATCGTTCCTAGGGAAAACTAACTTCCTCATTTTCCACCCCACAAAAATCGTTCACCACTCATTGGAAAGCTCTCAATTTATTAAACATAAGACATAAAATCTGTACCTCAGAGGTCGATTATCGTAAGTGAAATTTTGGCGATTTTACAGCAGAGCTAAAAGAAGTTGTGGGCACACCTATTTTGATCCCTATGGCCCATTCTGATGACTTTATCATGCTCAAATTAATTCTGTAGAATCTGTTTATGCCTACCAATACAATAGAATACAAAATACAATAGAAAGAATGCACATACAAAATAAAAATCTCGAAAACGAGAATTTTGGACATACGATAGTTGACCTCTGAGGTACAGAAATGTCTCTCGTGGTTGCGTACTTGTACGAAAGCTGTATCCACCGTTTCTTCATAAGCTATATTCTTCAAGAAAGTCAATGATAGTTTTGTTAAATTTGAGTTTTTCTGAAATTTAAAAAAAATGTAGAAGATGGATTAACGCGCCTTTGGGCTTTAAGATATCGATATATAGCATTTCCGAATTGAGTTAAACCTTTTCCATTTAGATTTAAACCTTTTCCATTTAGGTTTAAACCTTTTCCATTTGGATTTAAACCTTTTCCATTTAGTTTAAACCTTTTCCATTTAGATTTAAACCTTTTCCATTTAGATTCCAAATGGAAAAAGGTTTAAATTTAAATGGAAAAGGTTTAAATCCAAATGGAATAGGTTTAAATCCAAATGGAAAAGGTTTAAATCCAAATGGAAAAGGTTTATATCTAAATGGAAAAGGTTTAAATCTAAATGGAAAAGGTTTAAATCCAAATGGAAAAGGTTTAAACCTAAATGGAAAAGGTTTAACTCAATTCGGAAATGCTATAATAGTACGGAATTTATGTAATAAATTAGTTATTACATAGTTAAAGGACAATTTATTCTTAAATTATACTAAAAAGATTAATTCGAAATTAAACTAAAAACGCTGAAAATTATTACACAATGGTTTATTATTTTTCTATATAGATCACTCGTCTACAAAATCACCAACCATCCAATATGAAGAGAAGGAAAAAAAAATCAAAAAAATAAAAATAAAAAAATCAAAATCACCAACCATCGATCGCATTTCGGTTAGCTCTAATTTGAACGGAGATTAGGCCTCTTTTGCGATTCACACTCGTGTTTTGATTTATATATATATGTCGGCGGCATCGCCAGTATTAAAATTAGGCGCTACCGGAATATAATAACATATCTGAATCAGCTTCTCGATGGATCGAATGAACGAGAAGCCTATTGACTCAGCTATCGATACTGGACGAGTGTATCGATGTATCGAGAGGGGGACAGGCAGTTCGGGAGAACCCAGCGAAGGGATGTCGGCCTAGTAATGTTTGATGAGTTAAATTCAATCGTAATGCTATTGTAGAGCAATGCAAGTGGTGTGATAATGTCGAGTTATGATTAGTGAATACGCCCTTTCCGTCATATATATATTTCAATATAAACCCTTAAATTTTCGTAGGGAGCGAACGGTTAGTGCTACAGAGCTCCGCGTGGTCTCAAAAAATTCTAAAAATTCTATAGAATCTTAAATTGAAGGAAAAACAATACCTTTATATCGAAATTTTTTGAGTTAGGGCGTTTTCAAAATTTCAAAATTTCAAAATTGATTTTGGAACCCTTAGAAGTGACCTACATCAACCAAAAGCTTCGGGGCACAACTAGACCCCAAATGGAGCCTACATACCAAATTTCATCAAAATCGGTCAATGCTAAGTGGCAAAAGTGCCGCGTACGGCGGACGGACGGCCAAATTATTCGATTTTTGGATTCTACGTACCTTGAAACGTAAACCATCAAATTTTGAGGGGGTCTTAAAATTTTTTTTTTCTTTGTCGATTCCAAAGGTTCATTATTGAAAATAATAAACCAAAATACTGCTCTTCAACTACTAATTTTATTTATACTGGGTGTATCGGACTCGCGAAACTTCAAAATCAAAATCTGACTGCACCGTTGGAAAGAGCGTCAAATTTCTCATCTTCCTCACGTCGAACCAATTTTTTAATAGAAGGGCTCAAGGGTCGAAAGTACCCTAAACATTGGATTTTTTCGATTTGTTGAAATCGCTACTTCCTTCGATCCATTGTGGATTTCGATAGGCGCCTTCCCATCTCTCGCCGACGAGGGAAAAAACTTCCTCAGAACGTCAGCTTTTCAACTTATCACTCAAAAGAAATTTTTAAAGTTGAACAGAAGGGAGATAATTGTGTTTGAATGTACAAAACGCTGCAAATTGTACACAAAGGTTTATTATTTATGTGTATCGATCCCTCCCCAGCAAGGAGCACAGCTTCGCCATTGTCAGTACCAATCGACCATATTTTTGCGCAAGTTTGCAACATAACAACATAATAATGCATCGTTTTTTGGTGGCTAAGGAAGCACAATACTGAGTGACATGAAACTCAATACAAACAATCTTTTGCGAACGTTACGTGTTTTCTATATTGTAAATGAAGGGTCACGGGGAAAAAGGATCAGACTCCTCTTTTCCTAATTCCGAGAAA
The DNA here is from genome assembly GCA_009739505.2 of Apolygus lucorum. Lineage (NCBI taxonomy): Eukaryota > Metazoa > Arthropoda > Insecta > Hemiptera > Miridae > Apolygus > Apolygus lucorum. Next base: position 60,774,074 of record CM019183.2, on the reverse strand, counting down.
ATCGAAAAACAAGAAGAAGTCGTCCCAGACAGACGCTATGCATAAAAAAAATGAACTGTTTGGGCCACCTGACCAGGAATTTAATTATGTTCAAGTGACAAGAAAGAAAATTAAGTAGATCGAAGATAATTTCCAGAAATAATTAGAAATTTCAAACAAGGTAAGGACTTTGATCTTTTTTCCCCACAAATATCCGCGTTTCGGTCGCCATAATACCTAAAATTAAATCACCATGTAACCTATTGTTTATTCAAATATCGTAATTCACTTCAGTAAGTTTACTAGGGTTTGTCGGTACCTTACTGTCACCTCCTGAAAACTGTTGGGCAAAATGTGGCTTAATTTTCCAAATTAGGTATAGTTTTGTACAAAACATTAATTGCAAAAAGGCAAAAAATAAATAAATAAATCATTCATCTAAAGGATCGTCGCAATATGAAATGGCGTCATCATCTCCTGCATTCCCCACCCTGTTGGACAGTGACTCAGAAAATGTTAAGACCGAGGTTGACGAGAAACTGACACAAGTGTTTTAAATCATATGATTTTGCTGGTTTTGATGGGTATGGGGCCGTTGTGAAGGTTTCCCAATGTTACAGCTGCTTTTGGTACTGAAGTCTTCTTCTTCGAGGTAGAAGGGGTTGCGAAAGCTGTCTGATATCCTCAGAAGTCGGAGCTCTTGTGCTTGATGAATCTTTGGTGTGATGCCGTACAACTCAAGCAAAGGCGAGGGAAGGGGTCTTCAAATCGGACACTGATCTTTCTTCCCTGCGAGCGCACGGAATCTGATCCTTTTTCCACGATTCACAGTTGGGTTTCTGATTTGTTTCAAGTCAAGACCTCATAGGAAAAGATGTTTCACTGGTAGGTACTTTCTGTCAAAACCAACTTGACGGTCAAGCTTGAGCGAAAACATGGAGGGTAGGTACTGAAAATCGAGAAGCCGTGTTCTTTGTAGTCGAGTACCTATAATGCCAAATGATTAACCACTTTAATAAAAACGGAGTTGAGTAGAACGTTGTCTATTTCCACGAAAATAATGAGTTACAAGTTATAACTCATAACTTGTAACTCATTATTTTCGTGGAAATAGACAATGTTCTACTCAACTCCGTTTTTTATTGAAATGGTTTTCCACAATCTCATCGCGAGTGACTTTATTCGGATGAACCACTTAGTTATTAGCATGGTTTTCAGATGAGTAGCTCGAATTAGGCGGGATAACAATGTGAAACTCCTTCCCCATGTACCAATGGTCCCTAGAAGGGTTGAAAGAAGCCGTTTTCTTCGCAGACGGGTGATAAATTTAAAAAAACATTTTGTAATTATTTGCAGCGTTGCAAATTTTGAGGGAGGGTTGAAAAAATTTCGTACTCGATATCAAAGGTTCATTATTGAAAATTATAAAACAAAATTGATGATGTTAATCCTGAAACTTGTCAAGTTATCATTATTTCCATAGATGGACGTTTCTATAAAGTACCAAGTGTAATTAATCCAACCAAGAAATCACGCTCAGAGGGCGGAAAATTGGTTGTTAGTGTTTAGGAATGTAACCAGATCGCAAGGTAGTTCGACAGGCCGAGTCGAGGCGCAGTCGAGGAACCGGTTGGAATAATGTTACGTAACCTCCTCTCCCTTGGACCTCCACTGAGTTTTTATCAAAAGGCTCCAAACATCGTCCATCTCGAGGAATCAAACAAAAAAGCCTGCCAAGTGGGTTTGGCACATCGCTTCCTCGTATCCATAACCCGATTGTATTGATGATCCGATGCATAGTAATTAATCTGAAAACACCAATCTCTAAGTACCTTTCACTACCCTCATAGGGGACCATCTACACACCAACCCGCACAATCTCTGAATATTGTTGGGAAATGTAGAAGTTATGGCTGTAACAAGGAAATACACGTTTGCGCATGCGGAGCGGCTACTATCAGTCCGGGGGTGGTAATTTTCGTAGGGGACAATCTACAAGCCAAAATCCCTGAACTTTTCATTTTAATTGGATAAGATATGTAGGTAAGCAAACAATTTCTGTCAAGTGGGTGTGTTGTAATCAGCTACCTCTTCGCATTTCTGTCAATTCACTTCCTTAGCTCATGTGGTATTCAGAATCGGAATGATAGGAGATCGATCCCCGGTCGAGGGAAGTTAATTTTTGATGATTCGACAGGTGTAGCACATAGCTTCCTCGCATCCGTAACTCGATTGTATAGATGATGTTGCATAGTGTAGCTAATCTCAAAACACCAATCTCTAAATACCTACATTGCACAACCCTCAAAATAAATGATCATATGACCATGAAATTTATAGGGTACCATCCAGAGTCTCAACCACACAATCCCTGAAAATCCCATCGAAATCGAAAGGAAAACTGTAGTAGTAATGAATATTAGGGATTTCACGTTGGCGCATCCACAGTGGCTGCTAACGATCCGACCACGATGAAATTGAGAATGAGCAATCGAGCACACTGAAAGTGTCATCTGATTGGGGTGGAAAATGTACAAGTTAAGGTTGTTATGAGGGTTTTACGTATGCTACTCTCTCAAAATGTCATCAAAATCGAGTAGTAACTTCATTAGTTTTGCTCGTTACGAAGATTTGAAGACACAGACGGACAGACAAACACGAAAACAAAATTGTTGGTTTTCAATAATCAGAACAAAATCCAACTTGAATTCTTGGATGCTCAACAGCTAATGCTGGTATCTGCTAATTCCCAGACTAATAATAAAGTGTTTATTACAAAAGAATGAAAGTTGGTTTAAAACAAATTCCATAATAAAGGAATAACGGAGCACACAAATTAAGATTCCCGTCGAAAAATAATTAACAGTAGGTATCCAACTTCCAGATAAATAACTTTCAAAAAATGAGGGGTTAATTGCTAATTGCTTCGAAAAATTGTCTTCATTTTCGGAGAAAATGTTGAGGGTCGGTCGGTGATTCTTTAAATAGATTGCCGTAGGTTGAGGTATTATTAAATCACGCTAAATAAATTATTAAAGTAGAATATAATTACACCATAATGCAACAATAAAGTACGTGTGGGAAACCACCCAGTTAGTATTCTTCTCCCTAAGGCCCTACACACAGTCTGGTGGAAAGTCTGGAGCGTAGTACTCTTATGAAACGAACCTCTTACTTTCTTACTGAACACCCTAAAATCTTGCCAAATTCGATGCGTCACTTTTAGCGCAACCTAGGTACAGCTCAAGGTGTGTATGGTAAAACTTCCTATATACAATGGGCTGTATATAGCATTTCCGAATTGAGTTAAACTTTTTCCATTTAGATTTAAACCGTTTCCATTTGGATTTAGACCTTTTCCATTTAGATTTAAACCTTTTCCATTTAGATATAAACCTTTTCCATTTGGATTTAAACTCCATCAAAGCGTCAGTAGTTAGCCCCATCATAGTAAGTAAGTAAGTAAATATTATTCTCATTTGCATAGCGCCATAAACATTCTGTTCCACTTCAGATGTGATGAAAGAAAAATACTGTACTTACTTAATTTATAACTTCCGTTCATGAGAAATTCTTGTGTTCTTGTGTTCAAAAAACATGTGTTCATTATTATATATATTACATTTCTGTGCATAAAAAAACACTTGCATGATTTAATTTTCAAGTTGTGGCATAATAACGTCGGGTTAGAGGTAAAAGTACCAAAGAGGTGAATTCATATTGTGCAAAAATCAAATTAAAATTTCAAAAGTTAGTTTGGTAAATATGATAATAAATTATTTTCTTAGGTTGGATACATAGTTTGATGATATTGATCATCAATAATAACAACAGTTAAATAATCATAATATTCTGCATTTGATTTTCCCACGTGTTGAATTTGTGACTTGGGTACTTTTACCTCTAACTCCACGATAATTTCCTTAGTTTAAATCCAAATGGAAAAGGTTTAAATCCAAATGGAAAAGGTTTAAATCTAAATGGAAAAGGTTTAAATCTAAATAGAAAAGGTCTGCACCTAAATGGAAAAGGTTTAAACCAAAATGAAAAAGGACTAAACCTAAATGGAAAAAGTTTAACTCAATTCGGAAGTGCTATATAGGATATGTTGTCTACATTAATTGTCTATATGACATATTCTCTATTTGCCAATGGGCTGTCTTACCCGTATGGGACCGGGAAGTAGAGTAGCCTGCTCACATGAAGACTCCTCCTCCCAGGGTGGTGGTGGTGGTGGTACTTTGAGGTGGTTGTTTTGAGATTAACTACTAGGTATGCATCGCATCATCTTTCTGTCCAATCGGGTTATGGATACGAGGAAGCAATGTGCCACACCCACTTGCCAGATGTTTTAAAGTGCTTATTAATTTCAAAGTGTCATTCAAAACCTGAATTTTGAGAAATTGTGATCACATTTATTTATAATTTATTTCATTTATAACCCGGAACAAAGACCTGGAAAACCTGGAAAACTCAGGGAATTTGTTTGACATAAATATGTCTTTTGGCTGGGGGTCAAGGAATTTTTCGTGGCCTTTTTTTTGCACAAAAAAATCGCTGGACGCCCTTAGTACATTCAAACCTCCCGTAGATATAAATTCTACAGGTCAGGTACTGAGTAGAATTTATATTATCCTAAGCTAAGGCGAACCGACATGGGAGTATCCTGGTACCGCTAGCCGAACTCCCTACCACACCAATTTGTTGGCTATAACTGATCAAAATTTAGTAACAAACACAAAACAAATAGGGAAAGTTAAATAGTAAAACGAGTTCCATCAGCTCCCATTCTTACAACACGCATTCCACCAATTTCCAATTATGAATCTTTGGAATCGAGCGAGACAGGAAAAATTGTAACCCCCTCAAAATTTGATGGTTTACGTTTCAAGGTACCGTAGAATCGAAAAATCGAATAAATAAATAATAAATAATTTTCTATCCGTCAGCAGTGCGCTCAAGGCTAGGTCACAATTATCTGTATTTCTTCCTTATAGCCGTGCATTCTGCAGTACCCATCGTGTTAGCTATTGAGCTCTATCAGACACAAGGAATAAAGATGTTTTACGTAACGTTGATTGACTAGCGCGGAGCATTTGCGAAAATCAACAAATTCCTTAACGCCACCTTCATATTGATGATTTTGTTCTACTCTCCTAGAGATTGTAAGGGTCATCGATTTGATATCACGAAACGACGGTCGGTCTACCGCGTGTGAACTCTAAAATAGCTCTTGAACGCATCATCCGAAGATATGTGTTTTTCACCTACGGCCTACATACATTCCAACCTTTGGAATCTATCAAGAAAAAAATTATTGACCCCCCCCCCCCTCAAATGTGTTGGTTTATGTTTCAAGGTACGTAGAATCCGAAAAAATGTTCCGTCCGTCCGCCGTACGCAGCACTTTCCTTACCTAGTTCCCATGGGCCGATTTTGATGAAATTTGGTATAAGGGTCCATTTGGGGTCTAGTTGTGCTCCGAAGCTTTTGATTGATGTCATTTACTTCTAAAGGTGAAAATTAAGGGCCGAAATTTTGAAAACAACCTAGCTCAAAAAAATTCGATTTAAAGCTATTATTTTTTTTATCAATTTGAAATAGTATTGAATTTTTTGAATCTAATGAGACTACTCAGAGCTCTGCTGGACCAATCGGACTTACGATAAATCAGAAACACGAGGGTGAATCGCAAAGAGGCCTAATCTTTTACTACTAAACTACTTGTAGTAACAGCAGTGGCTACTTGTTCACCACAGAGAAATCTTGTTCCTCTTGCTGTTGGATTGATAATGACAACCAGAGGGTTGTTGAAAGCTATAAAAAGTGATTGGGAACCACATGGAACTCTTATTGTCAAATAAACCCCTCTTACTTGAATAGAAGAAAGAGTCCAAAACCACAGCATTTATGCTATAGTATACTAGTTTTTTTTCAATATTCTTTATTGCACCAAGTATTACTTATTAACAATATTATTTTGAAAATATGGACTTATATTCAAAACTAAGATACATCACTGAGTTTTGTTGATTATGGTGGATGTTTCACTTCACTGCTTCACAAGTAAGCTAGGTCAAGTGGTTTGGTACGCTTCAATCTTCTGATGATATCACTTGTATCAAGGAGTTGGACAGCTTCCTCGTTGATGTGACATCTTAGCCGATGTAGGTGTCTCACAGCTTGTCGCTATAAATAGCATCGTTTATTGTTTCGATCCGAAGCTCATGATGGAGACGTTAGTTTCGAAAGTACCATGGTGCATTGACCACCGTTCTTAGCACATTGTTCTGGAATTTTAACATGTTTAATGTTTTAGGGCTGGGGTCATTCTGTGAATTCCGACACGCAAATCTGCAACGCTTTTTTTTCTTAGTTACCACGGACCGATTTCTTAGTTACCACGTTATATCGGCTCCATTTGGGGTCTAGTTGTACCAAGATGGTCACTGATCAGCTGAGTGAGCTCCAAGGCCATTTTCTCTCCTCTTGAACGCAGGAAGCTGAAATTTGAGAAGCAGGGTCAATGGAGAATGCTGAAGGCGCCTGAGTGGTCACTGATCAGCTGAGTGATCGGCAATCTAATTTCTCCCTTGCGAGGGAAAAACATTAAACATGATTTAATGTTTTTCCCTCGCAAGGGAGAAATTGAACAGTTTGGATGATGTCTCGATTTGACTGAGCCGTACAGCCCCAAAGCTGAGCTCCATATGTCCAGACTGGTTTAAGGACTTGGTTATACAATGTAAGCTTGTTCTGGACTGACAACTTCGACCGTCTCCCCATTAGCCAATGCATTTTTCTGAATTTTAGAAGGAGTTCTTCCTTATTTTTTTTGACATGGGCTTTCCATCTAAGTTTGGCGTCTAGTGTCATGCCTAGGTATTTGGCTTCATTAGCATTCGGAATATACGGAACTTTTCGGAACTTTTCCCATGAAATGCACCGGAATATACTCGATTCTCTTGTTAGTGAAATCGACATGTACCGACTTAGTTTCATTTATTTTGATTCTCCATTTTGCTGTCCACTTTTGTATGCTGGATATTGATTGATTTAACTTGTTGGTGGATTCAGTGTTACATTCTCCGACTGCCAAAATCGCTGTATCATCTGCGAAGGTGGCTGTGGTGTTCATTCCAATTTCTGGGAGATCACTGGTATAAAGGACATACAAGAGCGGTCCTCCCTTGTGGGACTCCTGCTTTGATTAGCTTTGGCTCTGAGTAGGCGTCTTCTTGCTTTATTCAGTAGTAGCGATTGGTGAGATAAGACTGAAGCAGCTCAGCATACTTTATTGGTAGATTTTTGCGCAGCTTGTAGTTGAGTCCCTCATGCCAAACTTTGTCAAACGCCTGAGCGACGTCAAGGAAGACGGCTGAGCAGACTTTCTTCTCCTCAAGGGCTTATTCAATTATATGTGTTATTCTATGGACTTGATCGATCGTGGAATGTTTCTGTCGAAAGCCAAACTGGTGCCTTGGAAACAGCTTACGTTCTTCGATTATGGGTACTAGTCGCTTGTGGATTAGTTTTTCAAATAATTTTGATAATACTGGTAGAAGTGAGATTGGTCTGTACGAACTTGGCTCCGTGGGAGGCTTTCCAGGTTTAGGAATCATTATGACCTCGGCAATCTTCCACAACTGAGGAATGCAACGGTGTTTTATAATTGCATTAATAATCATGGTTATTTTTGTAATGGCTTTACGCTGGAGATGCTTAAGGATCTGACCAGTGATAAGGTCGTAGCCAGGAGCCTTTTTTGGACTGATTTCCTTATCGATTATGAGCTCAATCTCTTTGATAGTAACGGGTGGAATGTCGACATCTTGATCAATACCATTTGCGACCTCTAGAGTCAGTTCATCTGTCATAGCAATGTTTGGAGTGAATATGTTTGCTAGGTAATCAGAAAAAATCGCTGCTTTGTCTTGATTACTCTTAGCCCAACTCCCATCGGAATTTTTTATGGGTGAAGCTTGTATTATTGGTCTTTTAAGATATTTGATAGCCTTCCAAAGTGAGTTATCAGTATCACGATGACTTGTGAGTCCCATGATATAGTGCTCTTGGGTTTCTTCATTGATCTCCTGAGTCAAAGACCTCAGTTCACTTTCTGCCTTGTACCATGCTGATTTATGGCTGGGTACTCTAGTTACTTGCCATCGTTTTCTGGCCTTGCGTTTTTCTTTTATTGCAGTGACTATTTCCCGAGGGTAATTGATCCCTCGGAGTCGCCTTGTAAGTGTTGGTGTATTTTCCCAAGCAACAGTTTGTACACTGCAAACAAGATGCTCGAGCTCGTGTTCAATTTCTTCTGGTGATTGTAAGGACTTACTCAAGTCGATACGTCTGCAAATTTCTTGCTTGAAGAGCTCCCAGTTGGTCTTCTGATTGACTAGGGCAGGGTTGGATGGCTTCTGAATGATTCGATCACTGAGTGTCAGTATGATGGGTGAATGATCTGAACTGAGATCAAAGTTTTCTTCGACTAGCAGGTAGTTCGCTGAAATGTTTTTCGTAATGAAAAAGTCAATCAGATCGGGTGTCTTGTCGGGGTCTTGTGGCCAGTATGTTGGTTTCCCGGTTGAAAATGCTTCGCAGTTTTTATCATTGATTGCTTGAATCAATCTACGACCTTTTGTAGTAGTTAGTCTTGAACCCTAAAGTGTATTTTTAGCATTGAAATCCCCTCCTAGGATGAAACGATTCCCAAGTTGGAAGAGTATACCCATGTATTCATCGTATGTCGTTTGGTGCCTCGGCGGACAATATATGCTTCAACATTAATCATGAATGAAGTGGTCCTGATTGCAATGGCACATATCTGGAACGCTTCAGTTTCTATTTTGACTTGCTCATGGTGATAAAGGCTTTCTTTAATCAATACTGCACTGCGCGCTTGATATAGTATACTAGTGCTATAGTATATTAGTATACTAATAATAATGAAGTTATTGTTGGTTACCTACCGATGATGACCTAACCGTAAATATCGTTTTAACTTATTAACTCATTACTTTCGTGGAAATCGACAACGTTCTCCTTAAGTAGCTCCTCTTTTTATTTAAATGGGTTTTCACAATCTCGTCGTGATTTTATTTTCTCACCAGTTGTTCATTTGATGGACTTAGATATCAGTCTTTGAGAGAAAAATCGCAATGAGGAAATGAGTAGTATCCAACACTACTGTCTACTGTCGACTGTCTTTTTTAATATACATATATATTTATATATAAATGTTTAACAACTTAGCGAAAAACAAAACAGGAGCCGCATGAGGGATGATTAAAAAGAGAAACATTGCCTCGTTGGATGGTTGAGGTTGACTTACCAGTCATATCGCTTGAGTTAATAATTAAGACGGTACTCACTGAATATCGGTCACTAACGTTATCGTTTGTTGACGAAAAATGGCCGACAACTGTGTCTCCTCATAATGAGATTTCTGTGGGGGAGAAATGTCAAGAACAAAATCCACTGGATAACCCTTTTCCTCCGGTGGAAGGATACAGTTGTGCAACGCTGGCCGGACAAGGGCACAGCCTGATAATCGACGATGTGACACACATTTATCTGACTTCAGTCTGCTCTTTGTTAGCTATGAGTGTCGTTGATTTACGAGTGGTTAGTAGAAAGGGCCCCACCAGTTACATGAATTTCATAATCTTCTGTTTGTTTGTGTCTCTGATCACATTGGAACTCATTTTCAGGCCACACTTTTCCCAAATCACCAATGTAGGTACCACGTTGTACCTGCTTTTCATTCCGTCCGACGTCCGTTCCGTTTTTTACAATAGATAAAATTAACAAAATTTAATATCGCATGGAGAATTTGTTTGGTCCATGCTCGGTAAACCTAATCCGACTACACCCAGAATTAATTTTCACTATTATAAACTGGCTGAAAAGCCTGCTAAAATCAAGGAAAAACAAAAACCGTAGATATGTGAAAAAACGTAATATAATAATAAAGTAAGTAATGAAATAATAGAGAGATACATGGCCTATTTTATATTATTTTATTGCTCTGCAGCAGCGGCTGTCACGTCCGATGAAGCAAATTGTAACGGAGGCAATTACTGGTTGCAGATTGAAAGAATGCGGATGGTTTGGTGAGGTGTCCATGTGCCAAAAACAATCCCAAAAACATCGTCCTTCTTTTACCTGCTACTCAAGCCAGGGAAAATGAGACCGAGGGTTGATGACTACCGACCGATGATGAAGTGAACGGATTGATTTATTACAGGCAAAACAAAACAAATACAGAACACTAATAAAAATAAAATAGGTTCCTTACCCTTGGGAAAGTCTTATCAATTAAGAGAATTCATTCATTCAAGAATAAAATCACGCTTCCAGTACCTAAAGGATGTTGCTTCTTTCAAATTTTGAAGGAGACTGAAGGGTAAACAGAAGGGCAAGTGAACTCACATTCGAGATAAAAGTAATCCTTCCTAAATGGAGGGCTTTCTACCTTATTATGACTCGAGTTGCTTGATCTCTGGATTATGATTACTGAGGATCGGCCTTCCCCAGCCTGACCCAACAGGCTACCTAAGATTTCGGAACAGGTAGTCGTCTATGTCAGCAGGTATACCCTTCGAGAAATTGGCCAACCGCATTCTTTCTATCTGCGAACAGTAGAGACTAGAATAAGGCGAACCAACAGAAACCTTCAAAAAATGGCATTTGGAAGAGATGGATAGACATGTTGCACGGAGTAGGTATTTCCTGAAACACCGGGGTTTTCCGCCTTCTATGAGGGCGGAGGCGGCACGCAGTAGGTATTTCCCGACTTGAGCGGTGGGTGGGAGCCGGCGGATGAGTGGGCGGAGGGTGGGCGACATACGGTTGAGGTTTTATATATTAGGATATTTTTTAAATTAAATTTTTTGACATATTCAATTTTTGAAAGTGCATTGGTATTGTTGTGTAGTAGCCTAATTTGAGAACTAAAACACTGTGAAATATTCGATACCTTTAATATGAAAGGGAGTAAAATAATATGCGTGCTGCTAGCAAAATGGCGAGAGAGAAAACTGTTTATTAATATCATTTATTTGATATTGACAATCGATCGATCGATTATTAGACCGATCGATCAGAACCATCGATTACCTAACACCTCCCCCCTTTGAAAAAAATAAAGTCTCCTTACATAAAATGAAAATACCTGATACTTAGGACTTTTTTCTTCTTTAAACCTAGGTATGTCAATGAGAAATAACAAACATCATCAGTTTGGTTACAATGTTCTTAATTGAATAATTGGGCCTTGCGTGGCTGTCTTCTTGGTTTTGGAGGTGAAGGATGTGGTGGTGTGAAACCTCGAAAAGGTGAAGTTTCCGTATCGTCAAATCCTCGGAAAGGAGAGGTGATAGTGTCGTCAGGATTTGGTTGAGAGTCCCTTGTTGGAGGGCTTGCCATAGGACTCTGTTGAGGAAGACTATCCTGATTGGGAGGCAGACATGTGTCCACTTGATTTTGTGTTTGAGGCATCGATGGACGGCTCCACATCTGGTTTACATGTCTCTTCCAGAGTTTGTCATCCTGGGTCTTGACGAGATAATATCTCGTCAAACATATTATGTTTGTGCTCCCAGTTTCTCCGAAATGCGACCCTGAATCCAGGAGGGTCGTCCAGGATGGTTCCGGAAGTCTCGTGCCCACACAGGATCACCTTTTTCAAACTGCTCAGATCTGTTACCACTGTTCAATACCATGGCTTGTTGCTGATCTTGAACGATTTGATCGCTTTCTGGGCGTAATCTATCATAAACAGTGGTCGGTTTTTGACGCAGCAGAATATCAGCAGGTGTCTCCCCTGTCGTGGAATGAACTGTGTTTCGGTATTGGAACAGGAACTTGTTCACTGCCAACTGTAGAGACGATCTATTGGAGCCGGCCAGTGTCTTCATTATACAATTTTTTATCAATTTCACAGCACTCTCGGCTTGACCGTTAGTCTGTGGATGAAATGGGGCTCCCACATGGTGTTTTACACCCAGATTATTTAGGAATGATTGGAATTCCTCACCGGTAAAACACTTTGCTCCGGTTTATTAACTTCCCTTTCTTGGGTATGTAGTAAGCTAAAGAAGCTGTCAGCTAAAACTATTTCATCATCAGATTCGTCTGCCATAAATTTCTGACTTGACGTTTTCTTTTGTTTTTTTGATTTACAAACTGGAGATAAATGACCAATCTTACCACAATTGTTGCACGAATAAGTTTTAAATTTGCAACTTTTGCTAAGATGGTTCGAACGTCCACAATGCAGACAGGGGCAGGGGTTGTGGTGTTTTACTTTTGTTCCCCAGGAATGTTTGCCACCTCGTTTGTAGCACAGATCAGATTCAGGTAATTCCGTTTTGATATTAATGACGGATGTTTTATTTTCTACTGCCGCCTCCCTAGCGAGCGCAGTTCTCAAAACACTATCAAAAGTTAAGTCTCTATCTGACCCGTCCCCCTCCAGCAATTTCCCTCGAATTGACGTGTCATGGATCCCCATGATGAAAATATCTCGAAGAACTATTGTGAGTTCTGCACCGAATCTACAGTGCGCTGCAAGAGATCGCAGTCTCGTGGAAAATGCCGTTATTGTTTCCCTGATTTCTGGCGTGCATTGTAAAATTCGCATCTTGCCGTCAAAGTCGATTTGTGAGGTAGGAAATGCGTGTCGAAGAGTTCTATAAGTTCGGTGAACGACTTATCCCCGGGATCCTTCGGTAAACATAAACTATAAAGAAGATCCATCGTAGAGTCACTCAAAGATGCAAGTAGGTAGGATCTCTTCTTAGCGTCTGTCGTCACCCCATAGTTGAAAATATGTTGATCATTCTCGTTTTATGGTATTTCCACGTACCTGAGCTGTGATCATACATTGTTGGTGATGGAAGCCCAAGAGCCGTCGAACTCGTACCTTGCGGATCGCCTGGTGACGCCTTGAGTTAAAAATTCACGATTTTTTTAATCCTTCGTCGCCAAACTGTAGTGTAGTAGCCTAATTTGAGAACTAAAACACTGTGAAATATTCGAAACCTTTAATATGAAAGGGAGTAAAATAAAACGCGTGCTGCTAGCAAAATGGCGAGAGAGAAAACTGTTTATTCATATCATTTATTTGATATTGACAATCGATCGATCGATTATTAGACCGATCGATCAGAACCATCGAATACCTAACAGGTATCAGAATTTTTGTGCTGAATTCGAATTTACCATGCATTACTATAATTGTGATGTAACAAAAACTGGGAAACTCCCTTTTTTAGGATTCTGTTTGAAATTTGTACCCCTTATGTCCAATATTTCTGGCTAACGAACTTGTATTTTTGTTTGTTATTATGAACATTTTGGCGAAAACTTGAAAATTTGCGAAACAATTACTCAAAATCATCATCCGGATTGACATAATTTTTGGAAAACTTTTGGGGATCATTTTAGAATATTCCAAAACAGATTTAGTTGGAATTTTTTCCTCAAAAAACTCCAGAGGTCATCGCAACAGCTTTGTTTTCCTTGAAAGATGAGCATTAGCTAAAATGAGTATTTTCGGGGTTTTGGAGAATTTATAATCATGTGAGGCGTATTTCTACCTTCGTATTTCTGCACGCACAATTGTTTCATCGAAGATAAATAGCCCTACGCTCAGGTCCAAATCTGCCCGCAAATCGTGGTTTTCAGAAATTAAGACCGCCCAGGAGCAGATATCAAGTACTCCGTTGTTCCCACTCTTTTCAGCCACAATAATACTCTTTCTGAGAATAATAAACCCACGTGCAATACAATTTGCAAGGTTTTTCATAGCGCCCAGCTCTCCAAGCGAACTAAGTTGAGCCATCTCGCCATTAAGTACCTCCAATCTCAGATGTTTCCTCTATTTTTAAACGATGAATCACGTGGTGATGTCCACTTTTCAATTTGACTCTATTATCTCAGCTCAGTTTCTTGGTTGAAAATGACAGCCATTTATAATTTATAACTGCCATTTTGGTTTATTATTTTCAATAATAAGCCTTTGGAATCGAGCAAGAAAAAACATTTTAACCCCCCTCAAAATTTGATGTTTTACGTTTCAAGGTACGTAGAATCCGGAAATCGAATAAAAAAATTTCCGTCCGTCCGCCGTACGCGGCACTTTCTTAGCAACACTGGACCGATTTGGTTCAAATTTGGTATATGGGCTCCATTTGGGGTCTAGTTGTGCCGCGAAGCTTTTGGTTGATGTAGGTCACTTCTAAGGGGTGAAAATTAAGGGTTGAAATTTTCAAGAGTGCCCTAGTTCGAAAACTCTCGAAATAAAGGTATCGTTTTTTCACCAATTTTAAATAGTATTGAATTTTCAAAAGTTTTTGAGACCACCCGGACCCCCTATGGTGTGGTAGGTAGTAAATATAAATCATTGCCCAAAGGTTTATTATTTTCTGTATAGATGGGTGATCTTCAGAAGGGTGTTCTGTATAGATCACTGGTTCTTCATCAATAGCAGCTACCACCATCTGTATTCTCCCTTGACCTTCCCTCTCAAATTCCAGCTTCCTTCGTTCAATAGAATTGAAAATGGCTTCGGAGCTCACTCAGCTGATCAGTGCTCTTCCAGGCGTCTCCAGCATTCGAGAAGATCTTCTTCACTCTTCAGATCACTGATCAGCTGAGTGAGCTCCGAATCCATTTTCAATCCTATTGAACGCAGGAAGCTGAAATTTGAGAGGGAAGGTCAAGGGAGAATACAGATGGTGGTAGGTGCTATTGATGGAGCACCAGTGATCTATACAGAAGGGTGATCGATACAGAAAATAATAAACCTTTGAGCAATGATTTGCAGCGTTTTGGCTTCATGTGGTTGGTAATGGTAGGTTACTAACTTCAAAATTTAAGTAATTAGTTACTTTGAAAAATTACTGATTTACTCAGAAATAATTAATATGGAAAAAGAATCAATTATTAAACGAGTAGATTTAAATTACTCCAATAATCAATTAGTAATTCCAAAAACTTCTGCCAAGTGGGTGTGGCACATGGCTTCCTCGTATACCTAATTGTATTGATGATCCGACGATAAATAGCTAATTTCAAATCAACAATCTCTAAGTACCTCGCACTACAGTAATAGGGGACCGTCTTCACGTCATCCCGCACAATCTATGATTATTTCATCGAATTCGGGGAGAAAATATGGCTGTTACAAGGAAATTCAAGTTTGCGCATGCGCACTAGCTACTGTCAGTCCGCGGGCGACGATTTTCATAGGGGACCATCAACACCCCAATCCGCATAATCCCTAAAATTTAAACGAAATCGGATGAGAAATGTAGAAGTCAAGGCTGTTACAAGTAACATAAGTAAGTAGTAACATAATAAGTGGTTAACTTTTACCACTAAATACTGTGATTGGTAATTTAAATGTAATAGGGTGTGCGCCTGGGTAGGAAAAACTGTTTATTGTTATTTTTAATCTGAGGTAGACCTTATTCTGAGAATTTTTGTACCAACCGCGACCTTCTAGCTTGTGTAAATCTTTTCCTATGAATTTTTAAAGTACCGACCGTTAATGACGTCACAGTTGGCTGGGGGTCCCTCCGGTGACGTCATAAACGGTTGAAACTTTGAAAAATCATAGAAACAGATCTACTCACGCTAGAAGGTCGCGGTTGGTGCCAAAATTCTCAGGATGTAGTCTACTTTCGATCAAAAATCTAAAAAAAATCAAGGCGCACCCCCCATTTATTACCTAAAGTAATTATTTAGTGCCCAATTCTGTTACTGAGGTTCTGTAATAATATATCCAATCTAGTAGAAATCGAAATAGTACATCGAGGCTGTCAGTTGAACAGGAACTTGGAATCTCCATCACCTTCAACTGATGCATCAGTAGGTGGTAGTAAGCTGGGGATTTGGATGCATATTCATCGTACATCAAATATCCATTACAAATAGGGTCTCTCGCCAGCAGGACTTCACCCCTTCTTCGCCGTACTTTCAGTCAGTTTCAACTTCTACCAGTCGAATTCTCGCAGAAGTGGTTCCGCCGTATCAGACTCCCCGCAGTTACGCCCTCCGTAAAGTATTCTGGTTACGGCTCGCCGTGATAACTGACAATAGGAGAGAACGGGGGCGACCGCCATTGACTGACAATGGGCCATTGCTATCTGCACAGCGAACGTAGGACCCGGTTTTCGATACCGGTACGGACTTCCTCTTTTACGATACTGTTGCGTACGTACCTCCTGTTTTATCTCTCGAATGGGGTTTCTTCTGACAACATTGAAAACAGGTGTGGGCGATGGCGTTGGACTTCCATAATGATCTTCAACTCTTCGAGAGTCACAGCTGCTGTTCAGGACTGGTCCACAAGTTATTTACCCTGACTGTCCAATCAGTCCTACATGAATCTGGCTTCACCGTGACGATCATCCAGTGATCGAGCCCTGACGGGTCAGCTTATTACCAAAAGCTAGAACTAACCGTAAACTTCTGATGCCTACCTACAGAAAAGTTTACTTGAATTCAACTAAGTTCCAAATAACCAACTAGGTGCCCATATCTTCGTATTGATGGTTTTTGGGTTTATTATTTTCAATAATGAGAAGAAAAAAATTTTTTAACCCAAAAAGTTTGTCAAAGTTTGTTGGTTCAAGTTTCATGGTACGTAGAATCCAAAAATCGAATACAAATTTTTCCATCCGTCCGCCGTACGCGCCACTTTCCTTAGTTCCTATGGACCGATTTTGATGAAATGTGGTATATGGGTTCCATTTGGGGTCTATTTGTGCAAGGGCTGAAATTTTGAAGATTGCCCTAGCTCAAAAACTCTCGTCAATTTGAGATAATATTGAATTTTGGTTTATTATTTTCAATAATGAACCTTTGGAATCGACCAAGAAAAAAAAAAATTTTAACACCCCCTCAAAATTTGATGGTTTACGTTTCAAGGTACGTAGAATCCAAAAATCGAATAAAAATTTGGCCGTCTGTACGCCGTACGCGGCACTTTTGCCACTTAGCATTGACCGATTTTGATGAAATTTGGTATGTAGGCTCCATTTGGGGTCTAGTTGTGCCCCGAAGCTTTTGGTTGATGTAGGTCACTCCTAAGGGTTCCAAAATCAATTTTGAAATTTTGAAAACGCCCTAACTCAAAAAATTTCGATATAAAGGTATTGTTTTTTCTTCAACTTTGGATTCTATGGATTTTTAGAATTTTTTGAGACCACGCGGAGCTCTGTAGGACAAACCGTTCGCTCCCTACGAAAATTTAAGGGTTTATATTGAAATATATATGTATATAAATCAAAACACGAGTGTGAATCGCAAAAGAGGCCTAATCTCCGTTCAATTTGAGCTGACCGTAAAGCGATCGATGGTTGGTGATTTTGATTTTTTTTTTTTAATTTTTTTAATTTTTTATTTTATTTTGTTTTTTATTTATTTATTTATTTATTTTTTTTTTTGATTTTTTTCTTCATATTGGATGGTTGGTGATTTTGTAGACGAGTGATCTATATAAAAATAATAAACCGTTGTGTAATAATTTGCAGCGTTTTTGAATCGATTGAGACCAGGGCAAACTCTGTAGAGCTCTGTAGGACAAACCGTTCACTCCCTATGAGAATAAGGGTCGGGCTTATGATAGTTATGATAAATCAGAATTGAGTCCTTAGCAACTAGTAATCAAATTTCCATAATATGGAAATTTCTTCATATTATGAAGGAATCAGGTAAGTTAAAGGTACATTTAAAAAGGGTTAATTTAAAGTAAAAAAAGGTTTGAACCAATCCGAAATAAGTTAAATTTAAAGTGAAAAAGGTTTAAATCAATGAGGAAAAGGTTCAACTAAAAGGTAAAATACTATATCCTGGCACAACAGCTTCATCCCACGGTGGCACAAAAAATAGTTCATTAAAATCCAGAGATATATTGATTATGTTCCCTGTATTTCAAAGCTTGGGTTCCGTTAGTAGATAAGGAGTAGAGACAGGTATTGAATAATCGTGTGTTTTCTGAATATATTCCCCCACTCGCCCCCTCCCGAGGCGAATTTCGATGCTCTGGCGTTGAAAGTTGTCTGTGTCGGAAAAAAAAACCCACAAATCGGTTGGAGAATTTGGCCTGGGCAGAATACATGCTAGATTTTGTCACACATACATATCTAGGTATGTTTTTGACATTTTCATGTCTTTCATATGGCACATAAAAAATAATCGTCACGAAATTTGATGCGACGAAATTTGTCCCAAGTCGCCACAATGATGATTATGACCATCAGAAGTGAAGTTGTTAGGTACTTTACAGGTAGGTACTTTACAGTTAGGTAGGTACTTTACAGTTTGATATTACCAGATCAGCTGAGTAGAAAATTGAGCTCCCAGATCAGCTGAGTCGAAAATTGAGCTCCCAGATCAGCTGAGTCGAAAATCGAGCTCCCAGATCAGCTGAGTCGAAAATCGAGCTCCCAGATCAGCTGAGTCGAGAATCCAGCTCCCAGATCAGCTGAGTCGAAAATCGAGCTCCCGGGTCAGCTGAGTCGAAAATCGAGCTCCCAGATCAGCTGAGTCGAAAATCGAGCTCCCAGATCAGCTGAGTCGAAAATTGAGCTCCCAGATCATCCCAGGGGGGGGGGGGGGGGAGCATGAAAATGTTTCAATGTGTTGCAGACTCGTATGCAAGCGTTTTTATGTGCCATATGAAAGACATGAAAATGTCAATAATAATAATTTACTACAGAAATTACGGTTTTAGAGGGAGGGTCTTTGACTGGTGGGACACCCTGTACAATGTTCTTTGTAAGAATGGAGATCATTCTGTCAAGATGAATTTTCGGATTTTTATGTGGTTGGTTTTTTCAAAACAAAACACTCGAAATAAAGGTAGGTATTGTTTTTTCACCAATTTTAAATAGTATTGAATTCGAACGCCCTACGAGAACTTAAGGGTGGGACTTTCGATAAATCAGAAACAAGAGGGTGAATTGCAAAAAAGGCCTAATCTCCGTTCAAATTTTAGCTGACCAAAATGCGATCGTTGTTCGTTTCTTCGAGTTGTACTCAATTCTGCGTCCTTAGCAACCAGTAATCGAATTTCCTAATAATTCGAAATTTTATTATTTCTTCCAAATAAACTTGATTGTGAAGTAGATACGTGGGTAGTAACTATGGCTGGTAGCCATCAGGGTGATGGCTGCAACCTTATCACGGCGCGGGGTGTGGTGCGGGAAAAGTGCCACGGAGTTGCGCGAGTTGGGCATCTCAGTAGGCGTACTCCGTGGTATCACCACCCGTGTCCTGCTCGGCTCATATTTGAACTGGTGGTCGTTTTATAGAGCCACTTCCCTTCATCCCCCTCTCCCACCACCACCTTCCTCGTCTTCCCTCATCCCTAGGGCCGGCGTCGGGTGAGTCCTGGGCGTCCTCCCCATTGTTTTTATTTATTTATTTATTTATTTTTATTTATGGCGTGCCCCCTCCGTCACTAAATACATTGTGTCTTTGAGGGGTTGGGGAAAAAAAATAGTGACAACGGCAAAGCCGTGTTCTTTGCAGACGAGTGATCTATATAGTAAAATAATAAACCTTTGTGTAATAATTTGCAGCGTTTTTTTAACGTGATTTATTATTGCAATTTAATATTAAAATACAATCCATCTAGCAGTATTGCATACCGTATTGGAGAGTGGATAGAAAAATTTTCTATCCATTTAACATTTAATGTTCTTTTTGGTTTATTATTTTCAATAATGAACCTTTGGAATCGACCAAGAAAAAAAAAATTTTTACACCCCCTCAAAATTTGATGGTTTACGTTTCAAGGTACGTAGAATCCAAAAATCGAATAAAAATTTGGCCGTCCGTCCGCCGTACGCGGCACTTTTGCCACTTAGCATCGACCGATTTTGATGAAATTTGGTATGTAGGCTCCATTTGGGGTCTAGTTGTGCCCCGAAGCTTTTGGTTGATGTAGGTCACTCCTAAGGGTTCCAAAATCAATTTTGAAATTTTGAAAACGCCCTAACTCAAAAAATGTTGATATAAAGGTATTGTTTTTCCTTCAATTTAAGATTCTATAGAATTTTTAGAATTTTTTGAGACCACGCGGAGCTCTGTAGGACAAACCGTTCGCTCCCTACGAAAATTTAAGGGTTTATATTGAAATATATGTATATATAAATCAAAACACGAGTGTGAATCGCAAAAGAGGCCTAATCTCCGTTAAAATTAGAGCTGACTGAAATGCAATCGATGATTAGTGATTTTGATTTTTTTTTTATTTTTTTTGATTTTTTTTTTTGATTTTTTTTTGATTTTTTTTTTTTTTTCTTTTTCTCTTCATATTGGATGGTTGGTGATTTTGTAGACGAGTGATCTATATAAAAATAATAAACCGTTGTGTAATAATTTGCAGCGTTTTTGTCTATGTTTTTGAAAATCAAGGTGATCCGATAGTAAGGGTGGTTCAGGGGAGCAATGCTTGTATAACGTTACTAATGGAATGTTGTATCGATACATTTCTTCTGATTTAATCCTCTATAGCAAAAGTTTGGCCATACTGAGTTAGTTCGTATTTATATAAACATAAATCTACTTTCTTACTGTTCATTACTGAAAAATCTACCGTAATAAAAACCCGTCAACCCATACCCGTCTCGGACCCAATTTTGCGCATGTTCGAATGCCGCTGGTAATATTTCATGTACAGCCAGCCCCAAATGACATTTGGCTCCTAAAAGCCTTTTTGAGAGCTGAAAGGAAAAGTGAACCCTTAAACCAATTACCGACAGTCGACTGTTCCGCAACCCCTGCCCTCTCATTTTTTATTCTAATCCTCTCTCCCTCATCTAAATGTCTCCGATAAACCTCGGATATCTTTCGAATGTGATATGGGAAGTCATGGGTATACTTACCAGAAAACACGCGGTCTTCAATCACAGAACTCTTTTCACTCTCTGAAAACCGGAATGACCATTTTCGTCGGTTCCATTCGCTGATTCGTGCTTTCTGAAGAATTTTCTGCCAATGAGTTCGAACCCTAAAAGAGAACGAATTCTGCAGTGAATTTTCTGCAAAAAGTCAGACAAATCTATAACCCCTACAATAGTGAGAGAGCAAAACTGAGTCTACACAACTGTGACTTCAAAAATCCAACGAATATTCTTCATTGAAAAGTGTAGTGTTGTATGTTTCGCCTCTCCAAATACATTGTGTTGGTAAAACATTTTTTTAGGTAGTGTTAACTGATATGCGCAGTGACGTTTCTATTAATTTTGACTCCCAAATACTTTATTTTAGCTTGGCAAAAGGAACAATGGATGTTGATAGTCGTAACTCTAGGAGGAGGTGTTCTAAAAAAGAATGCCATGAACTTAGTTTTTTTCATAATTCAATCTCATCACAGTTTAACATGGTTTCTTTGTTTATATGACCGAGTCAGCATACAATTCCGGTATAAATCCATAAGTGGATATCGATTTTTGCAGGTGGAAAACCGACTGAGTAACATTTCCCTAGTTACGAGATCTTGACATGATCTCCAGACTCTCCTGTTTTCCTTCGAACATCACTAGGTATCTATTATTCATTTCCATTAAGATGTTTGTTTGCTCGTATCGAGTGTGGTTATGAGGTGACATCTAATGTTTTTGATTTATTATTTTCAATAATAATTTCTTAAAAATAAACTTGATTGTGATGTAGGTATCCATAGGTAGGTAGTCCCAATAGCAAAGCTGCGTGCTTTGCAGTCGAGTGATATATACAGAAAAATAAACCTTTTTGTAATCATTAGCAGCGTTTTCATGACGGTTTGGATTGTTATAAAATGAAACTCTCTGAGTGCATGAAACTCCATGTGACTAGCGACGCCGCAAATACCTACTCAGTGCGAAAAAACATGTTCATTTTTTGCTATTTATCAGCGGGTAGCGTTGGTAGGTTTTATCAAAAATGAAAAGCATGTTTCTTCTTCTTCATCTTCTACAGGGTGTCCCATGTTAAGGACCGAAAAACTTCGAGAGGTGATTCTACAACTAATTTTAGTAAGAAAGTGTCTCCTAGCAATTTTTCTTTAGGTGCTCAATTTCTGAGTTATTTTAATTTTAAGATTTTTTCTCGTGTTTTCGACCTCAAGCCATAACAATGACCATAACTCGCTTAATTTACGAACAATTCGAAATCCAACTACACCGTTGGATAGGGCATTAAATTTACCATCTTTCTAGTGGTTATACAAAAAATTTTGTAAGGTCGTGATGGCTGAAAAATCAACTCGTAAAGTCGTTTTTGTAAAATTGTCAAAATTTGTTACTTTTTCTTTTGATTGTTAAGGTTTTACTTCCACATGATTTTTCACGTACCTCTACATCAAAAACTGCGCAAAGATCTCAGCTTTCTAATGGTATAATTTGTTTTAATTATACTCCGCCAACTAGGGGTGAAAAATACGTTTGAATGCTGAAAAACGTGGTTGTGCTCATAGAAATCAAGGTTTTCTGGGTCGTTGGGCCTCGGGCAGGTTCGACGAACTAGGGGTGGAATTCCATGTCATTTTCAACGCTATTAGACTGATTCCATCACCGTTGACATGTGAAAGCTCAGTATTGGATTTTGGTAGGTCCGAATCTCTTTTTTTTTATTTACTTGGTATTTATGCGCGAATTGAATGTTCAATTCTCGCAACTTTCTCGATTGTATGAAAAAAGAGATATCACATAAAGAATAGATGTGGAATAAAAAATAAAGACAAATAATGATATTGAGAATTGAACATTCAATTCGTGCATAAATACCAAGTAAATTTAAAAAAAAAGAGATTCGTACCTACCAAAATTGAATACTGAGCTTTCACACACCAACGGTGATGGAATCAGTCTAATAGCGTTGAAAATGACATGGAATTCCACCCCTAGTACGTCGAACCTGCCCAAGGCCCAACGACCCAGAAAACCTTGATTTCTATGAGCACAACCACGTTTTTCAGCATTCAAACGTATTTTTCACCCCTAGTTGGCGGAGTATAATTAAAACAAATTATACCATTAGAAAGCTGAGATCTTTGCGCAGTTTTTGATGTAGAGGTACGTGAAAAATCATGTGGAAGTAAAACCTTAACAATCAAAAGAAAAAGTAAGAAATTTTGACAATTTTACAAAAATGACTTCACGAGTTGATTTTTCAGCCATCACGACCTTACACAAATTTTTGTATAACCACTAGAAAGATGGTAAATTTAACGCCCTATCCAACGGTGTTATTAGATTTTGAATTTCTCGTAAATTAAGCGAGTTATGGTCATTGTTATGGATTGAGGTCGAAAACACGGAAAAAATCTTAAAATTAAAATAACTCGGAAATTAAGCGTCTAACGAAAAATTGCTGGGAGACACTTTCTCACTAAAATTAGTTGTAGAATCGACTCCCGAAGTTTTTCGGTCCTTAACATGGGACACCCTGTATACAATCAAGTTATGAATATGAAGAAGCTATTTGTAACACCCACTATTTAAAATTTTATGCAACTAATACAATTTTTTTTTTTGCTTTGTTTTAGATAGCGCACTCGAAGAATTGATCGAGGAGGTAGTGAAAGCGAGCAACAGAGGTGTTTCTGCTGCTCAAAACGTCTCCGGCGAACCAAATTGGAGTTTCGGACAGTCCCTCTTCTTCTCGAGCACGGTTGTCACCACAATCGGTATGGTGAAGAAAGAAATAAGTTCAATAGATACTTTCGAAAACAATTTAAATAATTGAATCGATGAGAATAAAAACAGTACAAGTCCATTTTTGACGATTGTTGAAAAATGGCTTTTTGTAGGTTGTAACCAGTAGAACTACGCATTGAGCACAAGAGCAGTATGCTAACCACACTCGGTAAGCTTGAACAGAGCCTAAATGAAAATGATTGAGGGAAAAAACAGTAGGAGTCCATGGACTTATACCACCTGACACCTGATAAAATCAGGTGATAATATCGATATATTATATCGATAAGCTGATTGGGGACATGTACTGTTGTCATTCTCACTGATTCAATTATATCTCATAGATGTAGACAAACGCTTGACATAAATTTTCTGCCAGAGAGAACGTACGAGTACAATGTGTTAGTACTGTAAAAAGCCCGCAATGGGGATGGGTTTTCGAGGTTTCTATTGGAGTTTCTATAGGTAGGATTGACTATAGGATATTGATTTTTAGCATTTTTCACTTTTGGAATAAATTCTGTCGGGAATCCAGACACAAAGATCTCATACAATTGTAGGAAACTTTTTTTAATGTTTTTTAAATGATCATAAAGTGTTTCGATTCAGGGTCATAAGTTCCACTACAGGGACACAACGTTTTTTCCGCCAGAAACCTATTTAAATCATCTTCTTTCTCAATAGGGACAAGGCTTTTCTTTTTAAAACACATTTTTCCAACCAAATACAATCAAAATATATTATGATGACTCCAACAATTATAATTTACTCAAACATTAATGCTTATTAAATATACTACAGATCATTAAATAGGGACGCCATGAAATGCCTACAGAATTGAGGCTTACGAAAACTATTTATTTTCATTAGCTGACAAAGGAAAGACGAATAAGTGAGTGTCCCTATAGAGGACCACTTCACATCAAATGAAACAACTAAAATAAAAGCGATCGATACAAACATTGTTGAAATCTGGCAATGGCGTTTTCTACGTATGATCCCTACCAACCCATAAATAAATGCGAGAACTTATAACAAGAAGTAGGTAAGGGTTCACTCACTCACTCACACCTCATCCGACTCTAAAAATTCAATTCTACATTGAATTGATTATAGCATTTTCACGTCAAATCGGATGATTACTGAAATAGGTACATGTTTAGTAGTATGTTCTTCTTCGAACATTTTAAGAAACATTTTTCTTCTTTCTATAGTGTACCTACCGTATTGTCCTCGACGTCGACGGTTAGTGGAAGGAATCCCCTCGTTTTCAGCATCGTCGTCACTATCACTACTTCTTATTGAATGGTTGGATCGGCAAACAAAACGCGGTCTCATTTCATCGTCGTCCCAACTTATGGTACAAAAATAAAGCAAGTCGTAAATAACTGAGGCAATTAGAGACTTTAGAATGAGGCGAATCAACAGGCATCTTCAAAATAATGGCATTTGGAAGGGACGGATGGAATGTCTTCGTCATGTTGCACGGAGTAGGTATTTCCAGAAGCATCTGGTTTTTTCGTCTTCTGAACGTCGCGGCGTTTAAAATGGATGTCAAACGAACCATTTCCGTCATCGTCAAATTTGAAATGGAAAATCCCCAAATTGGTGAGTAAAACCTCCGATTTGATGCGTAAAACCTCCAATTTGACGTGAAAATGCTATTATACAGGGTGCAAGCCTAACTGGTCTGCCATACGGTACCAGTCGATTCTACAACTAATTTGCAACAAAAAATGTCTCTAAAGGCTCGATTACACAGGGCGAGTTTACTAGCTACTAGCCAGCGAATTCACTAGCCGCTAGTGAACTCTCCCCGTGTCATCGGCTCACTAGCTGACTAGCAGACTAGCTGCGAGCTGCTGGAAAAGTTGACGACCCGGCTACTTTACAAGCTACTCGCTAGCTAGTGAGATTTTGGGCCAGTAAACTCGCCCTGTGTAATCGAGCCTTTAGCAATTTTTTTGACGTGATAACGTCTTATAAATTGGTTTACCGGGAGACACTTCAAGAAACGCTCCGCTCACGGAGGGGGTGCAGCTCGGCGCTCCCTAAAGGCGGGCGGCCCCTCCCCTTCCCGGCGCTCACAAAAGCGGGAGCGCCCCGCCCCCCTTCCCTGGCACTCACTCCCCCCCCCCACCCATGGGAAATACCTACTACCTACGGGAAATACCTACTCTGTGCAACTTGACAAAGAATTTTATTTTATCCTTCTTCCTACTATACGAATGAATATTAACATTAAAATTATTTTACCACTCAAAGTCGTTGTCACGTAAAACTTTCGCCCGTATACCGACTTTACAGGCAACAACACAGGGTTTTTTAAACCCTTCGTTTTCGAGTTATTTTAACTTTTAACTTTTTTTCGTGATTTTGACCTTATGTCATTAAATTGGTCATAACTCCGTTAATTAGCTGTGTAAATTACAATTTGAGGATACCGTTGGAAAGAGCATTAAATTTCCTATTGGATAGATGCCTTAACTTCTTTTTGAGTCAAGGTTTGAGACATGAAAACGTGCTCTAAAAAGAGAATTTTACGTAATTTTGGAAACCTCGCATTCTTTCAATCTCAAATTGAACTACGAGAACCCATACTTTTTCAAGATGCAAGAACAGTGAAAACTGCGCCAGAATCTCAGCTTTACAATGGTATAATCAAAATATATTCTACAACCGTATTTAGGGGATAAATTCGGGTTTGAACGCGGAAAAACGTGCATTTTTTCAACGAAATCAGCGCTCCGCCTAGTCGATCTGAGGGGTCTGACGATGGGAGTGGGTGGGCGGGCGCCGCAGTAGACCGCGAGGCCTCCGGAAACAGAAGGCCAGAGCGCTGATTTCGTTGAAAAAATGCACGTTTTTCCGCGTTCAAACTCGAATTTCTCCCCTAAATACGGTTGTAGAATATGTTTTAATTATATCGTTGGAAAGCTGAAATTCTGGCGTAGTTTTCACTTTTCTTGCATCTTGAAAAAGTATGGATTCTCGTAGTTCAATTTGAAATTGAAAGAATGCGAGGTTTCCAAAATTACGTAAAATTCTCTTTGTAGAGGACGTTTTCATGTCTACAATCTTGACTCAAAAAAAGTTAAAGCATCTATCCGATAGGAAATTTAATGATCTTTCCAACGGCATCCTCAAATTGTAATTTACACAGCAAATTGAAGGAGTTATGACCGATTTAATGACATAAGGTCAAAATCACGAAAAAAAAAGTTTAAAGTTAAAATAACTCGAAAACGAAGGGTTTAAAAAAAATTGCTAAGAGACATTTTTTGTTGCAAATTAGTTGTAGAATCGACTGGTACCGTATG
Organism: Apolygus lucorum; assembly: GCA_009739505.2. Classification (NCBI taxonomy): domain Eukaryota; kingdom Metazoa; phylum Arthropoda; class Insecta; order Hemiptera; family Miridae; genus Apolygus; species Apolygus lucorum. The sequence continues at coordinate 60,747,073 of CM019183.2, read as the reverse complement.
GCAGACCAGTTAGGCTTACACCCTGTATAGGTATGAAGAGTTGTAGAGCTATGGCGTTTTGAAAAACCACGTAGAAGTAATAGCCCACATCCAAATAGAGCCCATTGGCGAAATTTTGCTGATGGAAAAAATATTTTTATTGGGTTATTAAATTTCACGTAGGTACCTTGAAAACATCAAGTTTGGGGATGTTACAGGGTTAGGTAAGACTTGTTTTCTTGCTCGATGCGAACGGTTCAATATTGAAAATAATGAAGGGGTCAGTAGTTTGACACGATAAAACTGGCGATTTCTTGGAAAATGGGACATAACCTGACAAAAAATTAAGGTATTTATTTTCAAATTTACCATCTCACAAAAAGAGTGTTTTTAGGCGTAGAACATGCTTTAGCCTTGAGCTAACTGGCAAAAAGAGTCACGTTTTTGGATGAAGGCGATGTGTAACGAAATTTTGCGATGAATTCCACTTACAACTTAAGTAGGTAGGCATTACCTATGGTTGGTGGATGGTGACAATGGCAAAGCTGTGTTCTTTTCAGACGAGTGATCTATAGCATTAGCAAAATGAATTAAACCTTTAGCAAACTGAATTAATCCTTTCGCAAACTGAATTAAACTTTTCGCAATTTGATTTAAACTTTTTGTAAACTGAATTAAACCTTTCCCAATTACAAGTGAACCTTTCATAAAATTAATCCTCTGCATCAGAGGACATGAGAGTGAGTGAAGTCCCCAAAACAATGCCTTTCTGTGGACGGTCAATAACTTCCCTGTGAATGGTCAATTACGCCTCTGTGGACTGGAAAACTTTCATTTACCTTCACTGTGTAGAGTCACCCTTCTCTTCCCGTCAACATTGCATTCTAAAATTGTAACTTCTGGAACCACACCTGCGGAAGTTTTCCGTGAGTTTCCGAGAAAGCTGGAACTGAAGTTACAATATTCCACAGACGGCGTCCTGCTAATTATGGACAACGCGAGAATTCTCCGTTCTACTATAGTCAATCATTTTTTCGCAGAATCAGATATGGGGGTAAAGTTTTTGGCAACTTACTCGCCCATGCTCAATCCCGATGAAAAAGCGTTCTCAAAAATCAAAAACGAAGCAAGGAAGATTCTGGCTCAACAAGGTGAGCATAATTTGTCCGATGTCATTTCAAGGAGCGTGTCTACTGTAAGTGCTTGTACTGCGTGTACTGTAAGTGCTACTGTAAGACTGTTCAAACTACGTCATGGACATGTATCTCGTACTTCCTGCTGCAGCTACAGGCCAACCCCTCCACTACCCTTCCCCTTTCTTGAAAAATCAGACTATTCATGAGATATTTACTTCAGAACATATATTTATGTGTAGATAGTTGATAACGTGCTTATTTATTATCATTTGGTTTATTGAAAATTTATTAAATTGTTTGTTTATTGCGAAAAGTTTAATTCAGTTCGCGAAAGGTTTAATAGGGTGTGCGCCTGGGAAGGAAAAACTGTTTATTGTTATTTTTAATCTAAGGTAGACCTCATTCTGAGAATTTTGGTACCAACCGCGACCTTCTAGCGTGTGTAAATCTTTTCCTATGAATTTTGCTTCCGAGTCTACCAAGGTAGCGGAAGCTTTGTTTTCACTTTTCAAGGACGAAAAAAAAAGTTCTCCAAAATCAAAATTTTCACTCGCGTTTTGCGTTTTAGACCTTTCTGAACAATTTTGGTTCCGTGTCTGTCTGTCTGTGTGTCTGTCTGTCTGTCTGTCTGTGTGTCTGTCCGTCTGTCATCAATTCCTTGTAACGCGCATAACTATACGAAGTTATTGTCCGATTTCGATGAAATTTTTAGGGATTGTGCGGGTTGGTGTGTAGACGGTCCCCTATGAAAATCATCATCCTCGGACTGATACAAGCGACTGCGCATGCGCAAACGTGAATTCCTTGAAACGGCCATAACTTCTACATTTTCCACTCGGTTTCGATGAAATTTTCAGGGATTATGTGGATTAGGTTGTAGATGGTCCCCTATGAAAATCATCATCCCCGGACCCATAGAAGCGACTGCGCATGCGCATACGTGAATTCCTTGTAACGGCCATAACTTCTACATTTTCCATCCGATTTCAATGAAATTTTCAGGGATGTTACAGATTAGTATTTAGATGGTCCCCTATGAAAATCGCTACGTTCGGATTGATAGTAGCTACTGCGCATGCGCAAACGTTAAATTCCTTGTAACGGCCATAACTTCCACATTTTCCACTCGGTTTCGATGAAATTTTCAGGGATGTCACAGAGTAGTGTTTAGATGGTCCCCTATGAAAATCATAGAGAATTGTTTTTCATAGAGGGATTCATTCATAGAGGAACGGTCTCCTGTGAGAGAGACGAGGCTTCAATAGCGCAGAGGATTGAGTCTTGATTTGTGCTCTAAGGATCGCGGGTTCGAATCCCAGTCGAGACTAAGAATATTTTTGATCCAATCACGTACATCTACTCACTTAATTTTTCATCCGAATTTGATGAAATTTTCTAGGATTGTCCGGATTAGCGTGTAGGTGGTCCCCTATGAGGGTAGTGAAAGGTACTTAGAGATTGGTGTTTTGAGATTAACTACTATGCATCGGATCATCTATACAATCGGGTTATGGATACGAGGAAGCTATGTGCCACACCCACTTGGCAGACGTTTTTAAAGTTTCGACCGTTTATGACGTCACAGTGGGCGGGGGGGTCCCGCCCAGGCGAGAGGGACGCGTGACGTCATAAACGGTCGAAACTTTGAAAAATCATAGAAACAGATCTACTCACGCTAGAAGGTCGCGGTTGGTGCCTAAATTCTCAGGATGTAGTCTACTTTCGATTAAAAATCTAAAAAAATCAAGGCGCACCCCCCATTCTATTTGTGAAAGGGTTAATTCTAATTGCGAAAGGTTTAATTCAGTTTGCGAAAAGTTTAAATCAAATTGCAAAAAGTTTAATTCAGTTTGCTAAAGGATTAATTCAGTTTGTTAAAGGTTTAATTCAGTTTGCTAATGCTATATCGACGATGTTACGGCAACATGTCCTATCAAGTTTGAGGCAACTTTTCAGGAGACACAAAAAACTGTTTACAACGTAACCTATATTCTTCATACGCAGTGTTGCTCTATCGCTATTTTCGGCGGTTTCAAGGCTACCAACCGAATTTTTAATGATACCGATTGATTCCCCACGAAAATACGAATCCAGTGGTATGAAAAACTCAATATGCCCATATATGGTCATACGACATGTTGCCGTAACATCGTCGATATATAGAAAAAGTGAACCTTTGTGTAATAATTTGCAGCTTTTTCTTCAAAGATCCTGAACATCGACCATTTTTTAGTCCATTTTGCAGAACAAATATCTTTACTACTAAAATATTGAAGCTATAATTTATAACTATCGATGAAACCAATGATGTAAGAGTAATTATATTCGACAGGTTACGGACACGTGACGCCGCTGTCGAAGGGTGGAAAGGTGTTCTGCATGATCTACGCCATGTTTGGGATACCGCTGACGCTCGTGCTGCTCAGCGCGCTGGTCGAACGACTCATGATCCCGTCCACAGTCTTCCTTCAGTTCCTCAACAGTCGCCTCGGCCACCTCTACCAGCCCTTCAACATCCGAGTTCTTCACCTAGCAATCATCGCTGGCACCCTCGTAAGTACCTTTCTAAAACCTCAACAAAATAAGTCTCATCCGTGCAGCAAAAGCATGACTATGCTGCCCTCCTTAGTAATAACGTCCTATGTCCATTTTTGCACTTTTTGAGATGATGACACCATGTTGAGCTCTCGATCAGGCGCACCTTTTGAGCTAAGCTAGAACGCCCTATGTCAACAGAAAAGGCTTGAATAATCGATTTGTCCTATGTCCATTTATCAAGTTTCACATACCCATACTAGGCTAAAACGTCCTAATTAAGTCCTACTAGGCTTAAACGTCCTATGGAGAGGAAAATCAGGGACATAAGACGTTCTAGCTTAGTACACGGCATTAGAAAAGTTGATCGTACTAGGCTAAAATGTCCGTTGTGAGAATATCACGGACATAGGACGTTCTAACCTGTTCAAGACCAATGAAATGTATACAACAACAACAATACTTATCAAATAAGAATACAAAGTCCAGAGCATTGCTCACTGATCTATAAAGGGGTTGGTTGAATTGGATTTGAGCTTCTCACGTCACACGTGAGAGCGACAAATGTACGGCTGTTACAAGGATTTTACGTTTGCGCATGCGCAGAGGCTACTGTAAATTTTAAGGTCTTGATTTTCATTGGGGACCATCTACAGCCTAATCCGCGTAATCCCTGGAAATATCATCGAAATCGGGTAGAAATTTCGGAAGTAATGGCTGTTACAAGCAATTCACGTTCGCGCATGCGCATCGGCTACTTTCAATCCGGGGGTGATGATTTTCATAGGGGATTATCTAAATACTAATCTGTAACACCCCTGAAAATTTCATCGAAATCGGATGGAAAATGTGGAAGTTACGGCTGTTACAAGGAATGGGGTAGTTGCATGGGTCGGAATTTCGTGTTTTTGACTTCAGATTCGAATTTAGCGCACTTAAAACGTAATTGGACCAGTTTTCAGTTCGAAATTCCATTTAGTTTAGCCGTATTTCAATAAAGAAGTACCATCCTTTTTAGTGTTGGCGGGCCACTCCTCTTACGTCATCCCTAAACGAGAATCTCACGATAGAGTGCGTTGAGATCACTGCAATCGAGGACAATTCGAGTCAGAAACATTGAAATGTACTTGCAAAATGATGGTGATGATTAAAAAAACTTTGAAATATATTTTTTAGGTTTTTTGTGTTTGAATTAATCTTTTAAATTGAAAATTTTGAAGCATAATTTTGGCTGTTTTGCCGATGCCCGGGGTACATCGGTGCGGGGTACTTCGATTAACCCCGTTGCTTTAACGGTCGTAGTTATCACGTTATCAGTTTTTCAGGTGGCCCTTTCTCGTAGTGCAATCCGAGTTGTTACAGTTGTTAGTTGTTATAGTTTACACCAGTATTTACCATAATTTATTAGTTGATTGGTTTGGAAAAGATAATGTTCACTGTAAAGTTTCAAGAAGCTTTTAATAAACGCTTGCATACGAGTCTGCAACACATGTCTTCACTTTTCCCCGCTACCCAATCTGCTTTCGAATGTTGTTGATAGTTATTTTAACTCAGGGGTAGGTATATTTCATTTTCTTACGTAAGTACAACGGTTTTGGCAGTATATCATTTATGCGTAAATGTAGGGCTTTCCAACGAATGGTGAACGATTTTTCTACGAACGCGAATGACGAAGATAAAGTTTGATAGGAACAACTTGGCTGTAAGTAGAAATCATCAGAAAAACAACCGTAACTTTTTTTTTTTCGTTTATGTGCCAAAGTATTGACATAAACTGTCAATATGCCAAAAAGGAGAGCCATCGACTAGAGTTTCGAGGTAGCTTCCCTGGAAAATATTCCGTACATAAATATTGGCATGTTGTACGATTTTTACGAAATAAAAGGAGCCAATAATGTGAGGTAAGTTGACACTTTTATAGCAAAAGGTCAGTTGTAACTGTGATTTCTTGTGTGTAGTACTTCTTCATCCAAATGGTTGCTCATTTATTGGAAGTTTCATTGTAGTGTCATTATCCTGTACAACGTAGTACCAATGAGTGTTAGTAAATTGTTAAATAAAACGATGTTGGTTATGTCCAACTTAGAAGAATCTAGCAAATTTGCGAGGTTGTGGCTCGAGTAACACCAGAACACCGCATTTCTTCACAACCATATGAGGTTTAAGTTACAGTGGAGGGAATGCCAGTAGGAAACAAAATCTTTGATTAAACATGTTTTGATTGCACAGCTAGCAAAATTCAGTATGAAAGCACCACAAAGTGTGAGTGATTCTCCAATTTTATTGCCACAAACGAACGTAAACAAACCCAACAGAGGGTTGCTATCAAAGGACCCCCCGGGCAAAGGAAGGGGTCTCTTGGCCCCCTTCACACCCGTGACGTAGCCCCCACCCCGCAGTGTCCAAGCCGTGTGTAGGTTTTCCCGCCTGAATCCGAAATCCCGTTTTTCGAAAAAATCTCTAAATTTTTTGGAAGCATTTCCGGGAGTTTTATTTGCAGATTCGTACTTCAATAGAGATTGTCTACTAAGAAAAAAATACAAAAAAATATCATGCAACTACCCCATTCACGTTTGTGTATGCGCAGTCGCTTCTATCAGTCCGGGGATGATGATTTTCATAGGGGACAATCTACAATCTAATCCACATATTCCCTGAAAATTACATAGAAATCGGAAAATAACTTCGTATAGTTATGCACGTTACAAGGAATTCATGACAGACGGACAGACACACAGACACGGAACCAAAATTGTTCAGAAAGGTCTAAAACACAAAACGCGAGTGAAAATTTTGATTTGGAGAACATTTTTTTCGTCCTTGAAAAGTGAAAACAAAGCTTCCGCTACCTTGGTAGACTCGGAAGCAAAAATGTACCTGATACAAGCGACAAAATTATTTAATCTTCAGGTTACCTTCATCTCATATTCATCTATCCAGTTACAATAATTATAACCTAACCTGCTGCAGCTCTAGATCTATTAATTATTAGCTGCAGCAGGTTACTAGTACGTACATATTTTTAATGGATAACCTCAAAATCCTTCCTACAGTAAGTAACTCGAATATCACCTCCACGTGATATCCTTGATATGGTAGATTCCTCTACCTCTCCTTGGTAGATCCTCCAAAGAAATTGATTGTCGCCAAAAACCTTGAGTTTGAACTAAATTTTTGAAATAATACTCGAAACTCAATGGACATAAGACATTTTAAGCTAGCGTCACACTATTACAAGCTGTCCTATGTCCATGGGTACTAGGCTAAAATGTCCTATGTCCAAATGTTTTCCATAAATGACCTAATACAGGCCAGGCAACGAGTTTTCAAGATTTGTTCATACACTGGCAAAACAGGGGAATAGATTTGAGAGGTGATGGTCAAAAAACGATATCTCAAGCTTCAATGGTTTGGGTGGCGCAGAAGCCGAAACTAATACGCGATTTTCTCGAAACTTAAAAAATGGACATAGGACGTTTTTACTAAGGAGGGCAGTATGGATGAGCTAATTTTCGAAGACATTTTGGACAAGTATGATTTTTGACATGGATGTGTCTTTCGGCTGTGGTCAAGGTTTCGCGACACTTTTGTTTTTTGCCACAAGAAGTGCGACGAGGTACCAGCAAACAAAATCATAGCTGGGTCATTTTCCTAGAAAGGGACAATCGGTATCCCAAAATTTCAGAAAACTTAAAGTTCGACTCAAGTTCTACCAAAAATCAGGGATTAACCTCACACCATACTGATTGAATTTCGACGAAAGAACACACAGTGGGACGCTTAATTAATTAATTAAAAATTAAAGAAGAAAACCTATCGAAAGAAACCTATTGGCGTGGTTTCCGCGTAAAGGAAAATACTCGGAACCCCATCTCCAAGAGTAGCGAGAACTGGGAGTTATTCCAAAAATTGAACCAGGGCGGGACGCAGGTGTAGAAAAGGGTTAAAACAACGTGGAACACGGTTTTTCTGATAGCAACCTAGAAACCTCCGAAAGTAACCAAGTAATCTCGATTTATCGGTTTACGAGCCAAAACTTGGTACCAGGGGATTTTTACGGTTGCTGAATACAGTTTTGAGGTCGAAAAATGTAAAGTTTTTAAATCGCAACGGAAAATTCAAATTAAATTGTTAACAACTTGAAAAAAGTCTTTTTTTTGTCTTTTGAAAAAGGCAGATGAAAGACACAAGTTCCTGGGTGGCACTTAGGTTTTTCAGCTTTTCCCGCATTCTGGTGCTGTTCTGCTGAAGTGTAACCATATCGCTGGAACCAGCTCGGTAGAAACAAGAACTAGAGACCAAAAAGAAAAAATGATTTCGATTTCTTACCGTTTCACAGAGGGCAGATGAAAGACAGACGGTGACTGTGACACCACGTTTTCGCAACTGAAACCACCTGTGCACGTCTCCACATAGAAGAAATACGATTCCCGCCGCTTTCATTGATAACCTAACGACTAACCTCACCTCTTACAGTGGTAGTAAACCCGTGGGAAACGATAAAAAGCCGCCAAAATACGAAAACACAAAAAAGGCAGATTAAAGACAGAAACCTCCGGACAAGTACATTTTATCCTCCTGCTCGCTTTATTTGCTTCTGAAAAAATCTGCAAACCCATTTTTTTCATGTCCAGGTATATGCAATAAAGAATCACTACAAATTCAGGCCGCTGCTTTCATAGGTGTTCCCACAGTGTTCAAGCAAAGTTGACTACCTAGGGGTCCGGACATGGCAGATTACTGGACATTTAGCAGTTTAAACTTTAATTTCTATATTTTAGCGTGAATAAATGCATATTTTATTGATTGCCCGAAGTAGAGCAAAGTTGATAGTTTATGGAGAATTTTTTTTAAACGCCTAAATCATAAATGAGCATTCGGAATCTACTCTGGACAACCATTGGCCCTTTCTGGGAAAATGACCCAGCTACATATCGGTACCTAGCTATGAAGCAAGGTTCACTAGTATACTGAGTTATATTACATGCGATCGGAGAGTTTTTTTTTTGACATTTTCATGTCTTTGCTTTGGCACATGAACTGAAAAATCGTCACGAAAACTTTGATGCTTGGGTTGAACTAACAACCTTACTTCACTACCTTGTTGTGTAGTGGCTGACATGAAAATGTCCCAATGTGTTGCAGACTCGTATGCAAGCATTTCTGAAGCATTTCTTCATTTTCTTTTTTTGACATTTTATGTCTTAACTATGGCACATAAATGAAAAGTCGTCACGCGGGGAGCGTTACGAGGGGAGCGTTACGCGGAAATTTCTGATGATTTTCACGTACAACCAATCGTTCCTAGGGAAAACTAACTTCCTCATTTTCCACCCCACAAAAATCGTTCATCACTCATTGGAAAGCTCTCAATTTATTAAACATAAGACATAAAATGTCTCTCGTGGTTGCGTACTTGTACGAAAGCTGTATCCACCGTTTGTGTTTTAATCATAGCTTTAAAGATTTTTATAAAGATTCAAGCAAGGTAAATAATTACTAAGGAAAATGTAATCCTAGCTTACCTGGTAGTTTTAATTGAAATTCACCTACTTGATGCTAATAAATTATTCATAAAATATCTTGTTTGTATTTTATTTCATAATCTTAATTTTCAATTTTGCTTCCGAGTTAACCAAGGTAGTATTGCTTCCACTTTTCAAGGTTTATAACAAAATTTTCTTCAAAATCAAAATTTCCACTCGCGTTTTCGTTTTGGACCTGCTTGAAAAATTTTCGTTTCGTATCTGTCTATCTCTCATGAAATCCCCGTAATGGGCACTACTATACGAAATTATTGTCCGATTTCGATGACATTTTCACCCTTGTAACAGCAGTAACTTGTATTTTTCCTCAATAACTTCTACGTTTGTTCGATGAATTTTTCAGAGATTCGCGAGTTGAAGTGTAGATGATTCCCCTATGATGATGTACTTTCATTGTACAAGTAGGTATTGTTTTTTCATTGATTTAAAATAGCGATAATTTTAAGGAATTTTCGACACCACTCAGAGTTGTGTGAGACTAACCGTTCGCTTCGCTTCCTGTGATAAATTAAAACTGATCCACCGCCCCCCCCCCCTCACAATCTACCAATGGTCCTTAGAAGGGTCGGAGGAAGCTGTGTTCTTCGCAGACAGGTGTTCTTTAAAGAAACACAATGAACCGTGTGTAATACTTTGCAGAGTTTTTACATCATAAGAGATTCTCATAGGAATTTCACGCTGGTTCTCAATGATAAACTGTAATATCATTAGGGTGTCTTAGAAGTCAATTTTATGAACGTACTGAATGAATTAGTATTCATTCAGCGGGCGGGAGTTCATAATCCATGAACTTTCATGTAGAATTCAACTAAAGTATGAAAAGATGAGTTTTGTTGAAGGTAAGTGAAGCGTTCCTTTTTCCTGGGAATTAGAGCATATAACTTCTCTCCAAGTTAATATCTTGTTGGGAGGGCCCAGGCAAACAAAACTGGCGAACTGGGAGGGAGAAGCAAAAGCCTCAGAGCCAGGTAGTCGGCTAAGATCCTTCAAGCAAGGGAGCCAAATTATCCTTATGCCCCCTCTAAATTGATTTCCCATTCACCCAATCAAGATAATTTTATTTTTCAACAGCGGTCGCCTTAATGGTTTGATTTTATTAGGGATGGTTTGGCACTTTTACAATTTTGACAAAATATCCTCCTAATACAATTTGCGCTGATTCTAAATAATCCACCCCAACTAGCGTATACATTATCCTAATTCGGTGAACATTGGTCGAGCCAATCAGCCGAGGTCGTTTCCAAACACATAGACGAAGAATAATTAGTATAGATTAAAAGAGGATCCAAAGTATGGAGTCGTGAAGTTTAGGGGAATGACGAAAAAACGCAGTGACTGGTTTAAAATGGCGAAGAGTTTGAGTTTACTTAACTGAGGGTAAGTGATGAATTTGGGTCGCAGAAATTCAATGATTATTAACGCTTCTTAAACCCAAACTGATGCTTAGGAATTAGGTAGGTTGCGTTCTTCTGTAATACAGAACAGTCTCTTTTGAAAGAGTTTTTCGAACAACTTGGTCAGAGCTGGCGGGAGTTGGATAGCAACATGACCATGAGTTTGGGAGAGTCGAAAGTGGAAGTATGTTTGGGAGCGCTGCGTTTGGCTTAAAAAAGGCTACAAATTATTTCACAAAGGTTTATTATTTTTCTATATAGATCACTCGTCTGCAAAAAACACAGCTTTGCCATGGTCACTATTTTTTTTAATACCAAACATAGGTTCCAGGTACTTATCTACTACATAAGTATTGTGTAGATGATCCGATGCATAGTAGTTGATCTCAAATCATCAATTTTTGAGTACCCACCACTATCACAACAATCAATCTGCACAATCTCCGAAGTTCATGTTCCGAGGGTTTTTCTCTCTCTCGTGCAGTTTGGCCGTATCTTTCTGGGACACCCTGTAGACCAAGATCATAGAATTACAAGTATTATTGAGAGCGCGTTAGAAGAGAACACGGTCTACTCTAAGAAATTCCTGAAAATTTCATCGAAATTGGATGAGAATTGTAGAAGTTATGGCTGTGGAGAGGATTTCACGTTTGCGCATGCGCAGCGGCTACTATTAATTTTCAAAGGGGACCTTCTACACACCAACCCTCACAAGTCATGAAAATTTCATCGAAATCGCGAATGGAAATTTTTATTTTGGAGAACTTTTTTTTTCAACCTTGAAGAGTGAAAACAAAGCTTCCGCTACCTTGGTAGACTCGGAAGCAAAAATTGAGTTGTTCGTATCGGTCTTCTTGGACGGAATATGTCCAATTCCAGATCGATCGCAAACAAAAATAACTTTGGGTATTTCATTCCCCTCTTGCTCTTTTGCTCGGCGTTGTCCAATCAAACTAGAAGGTTCAGTCCAGAAATTCCCTGACCGAAAAACTGCGGTGGGGCACCTGAGAGAGACTCAACTCACTTTTCAGTCGATTGACGTAGGAGGGTTTGAGAAGTTCACTTCATTACTTGAACAGGTGGATGAAGATAGGAAGGGGTGGGAGGAAATGAAGTTAATCAAGTACCTGCCTCACTTCGTCCATCCGAACACCAGCCACGACAAGTGGTTCGACAGTCTGGCAACTTGAAAGAGGTGTCCGCTGGTCGATAGCTTCCTGTTTCCTTCTTGTGTCTGCGGATCGCATGTGGGCACATCGAGCACAACACTGCTCACCTTCGCGAATCGGTTGTCTTGCCCCTGTTTTCTCCGTCAAACGAATCGAATAAATTTGCTGACATAATCGAGCATTGTGTTTCACATAAATAATCAGCGTCACAAAAGCAGGGTGTCCAACGACCTGGAAAACCTGGAATATTCAGGGAATTTTACTCTACTGAAAAACTCAAGGAATTTCATTTTTCTCCCGAAAAAGCCTGAGCGCCGAACATTTTTTGTGGGAAGTTCCGGCAGTCTGAGAGAGAAAAGTTTATTACCGTTTTAGTAGTTTTTTTCTTCAATTTTAGATGTTTCAAACGTGGAAAAATTTCTCAACTATTGGTAATATTTCAAATATAGATTTCTATTTTTCATAAAAATTTTACATTTTTATTAATACAACTTATAATGCTGGTTTAATATTTTCGCGAAAATTTGCCAAGTGTTCTCACTTGCAGCTAATGAATACTAACCCGTTTTCTCCTCAACCACCTAGTCTGATTCTGATTCTTACCTTAATCACTTTCATAATAAGATTTTGCTTCCGAGTCTACCAAGGCAGTCTACCTTGTTTTCACGTTCCAAGGCAGAAAAAAAAAGTTCTCCAAAACCAAAATTTCCACACGTTTCAGACCTTCCCGAGCAATTTAATTTCGGTTTAGTGTTTATCTGTCCGCCTTGAAATTCTTGTAGTGGTCAAAACTATATGAAGTTATTGTCCGGTATCCATGGAATTTTCGGCGTGAAGATGGTCCCCTATGAGAGTCATCGTCCTCGGACTGATGGCAGCGACTCCACATGCGCAAATGTAAAATCCATGTCCAGCCAACACTTCTACATTTTCCATCTGATTTCGAAGTAGTTTTCAGGAAGTGTGCGGACTGGGGGTAGTGCAAGGGAGTGCGATTAAGAGGTAGTATTGTAATAATTTGGGTTTTCTTGGATAAATTACGTTAAGTTAAATTTAAAGTTTACAAAAAGGTTAGTTAGGCTGTAGTACTTACCAGAGTTTACTGACGAAGAGTAGACTTCTGAGAGTGAATATGGCTTTACTATTATGGTAGTTGCGTGTGACCATGCGTGCAAGGAATTGATTTGTTGCTAAATGATATTATGCGAAATACAAAATTACTATTACTTTGATTATTATTTGTATGAATTATCCTAACACCTTCAAATGACTTGAAAACTTTAATATATGAGGCTAGGGATCTCTAGGTAGAGGGTTATCTTGGACCGAAGGTTCAGAGGATAATTGGTTCCACCTGAGGGATGCCTAGGGTTGCTGCCACCACCTGGGTCGAGTATTGACCTCAGGAAAATACCCAAAATTCCTAAGTCGCAAGGTACCTGAGTCCGTTCTGAGTCGGTAAGGGTTAAAACCTCTGAAATAAGCAACGCGATGTAAGAAACACGAAGGACTTTTATTCAAAAGAAAATATATATGATTCCTCACCGTGAAGCGGTTTATGTTGGTTCTGAAGGAACCAATCGCAATGACAATATATAGGTATCAAAATATACTTGAATTATACTTGAAATTCTACTGGAAATTCTAAAAGGAAATTACACTTTTAATTTGTTTTACTTGCAATATGATTTTGCGTATTTACGAAATTTACTATACAACGATACAGGAACTTGAATATGATTATTCTTAATACAAATTATTTGTTACGACTGACTGACTGAAAATACATCTCTTCTTCTCAACAATACTTCTTACAATATTCTCTTCTATTGACGACTTTACTAGTTTCACAATATGCTTTCTCTTTTACTTTACTTTACTTTTACTTTACTTTTACAGGACGTTTTATTTAAGGGGGGTATTTGCCAGATTTTGAATTATGTAAGCGCTTACAAGATTTAGAGGGAATGTTGCTCACCCTTGGCCTAGCTTGGATCCAGTGGGAATCTCCGTGGCGGTTTGTTGCTCCAGGGCCTCTTATTGTAATGCTGTATGGGGGAGCCTGGGATCGGGGCAGACTTGCCTCGGTCCGGAGTTCAAACGGCGTACCGGTTCGGGTCGGCGTAATGGAGAGTTGGTAGCAGCGACTTGAAGTTCCACGCTGTGGCTATTCGGAAAGTCAACAAGTACACTGACTGGCGGATTCGGTGGCGACTATTGTGAAATGTCCGAGGATCACTCACTTCAAGGGTTTTCAGTTCATTCACTGACACTACAGTTAGGGGGGATGAGACGTGAAGTTGGGTTCCACTCCAATGGAGACGCGTGGCTTCAGACTGAGGCGCGAGGGAGGGGGCAAGCCCTTATATGCCCTCGGCCATCTTGCTTTTCGGCGGTGGAAGGTTCTAGGCCGTTGGTGCGCTCGGTGTCTCTGGTGGTGGGTGGCGGACATTGCTAGGCGGTTGCTGCATGGAACTATTCGGTGGCTATGGAAGATGTTGAAAAGAGATGGAGATTTTTTGGACTATTACAGTATGATTAGCTAATATGCTAGCTACTATAAATTATCATCTTTCTGTTAAATCGGTTGGTTGATACGAGGGAGCTATGTGCCACACCTGCGTTTTTAAAATTTTTTTGTAGCTTTTTCATTTCAAAATGTCCTTAAACACTTGAATTTTGAGAAATTATGATCACATCTAATACATAAAACCCCAACCGTTCGATAAAACCGGGTTCAATTCCACGCCGTAACATCAATTTTTTTTCTCACATATCTACGATTTGTTTTTGAAAGCAGGCTTTTCAGCTAGTTTATTTATAACCCTGGAAAAAGACGAAAATTGACCCTGGAAAACTTAGTGAATTTTCTTTGGGAAATTGCTGGATACCCAGTAGGAGTCATACCATTTATCACAATAATCAGATCATGCCATTACACTAATGCCATCATTACACTGACAATTCCTTGTTATCATTCTCAGTGCATGACTAAATTAGCGAATTTTCAAAGTTTCCATTTTCTAGACTGCAAAATCTTTTTAAAAAAATAATCCTCGTAACTCATAGGTACTCACACGTGAATTGTTTTCATATTTCCAATATACCTTGCCACCATACTGTATGCGCAGGTTACGTTTTAAAACTATAGTAGTTCTTGTCCTCTCTATACATCAATACTCACCTCGTCAAGGAAGAGCAATTTTCAGAGGGCTTTTTCATGCCTCAAACCTTGACTCAAAGAAAACGTCAGGCATCTACCCGATAAGAAATTTAATGCTCTTTCCAACGGTACACACAGCAAATTGAGTGAATTATGACCGATTTAGTTACGTGAAGGTCAAAATCACGATGATATCTTAAAATTTAGAAAAAACTTGAAAAAACAATGGGTTGAAAAAAATTGCTACGAGACATTTTTGTTGCAAATTAGTTGTAAAATCGACCCCTGAAATTATGCGAAGTTGCTCATAGATTTTTTTCTCGAACCTATGAGACTCCGTTTTTTGAATTCGGCCAAAAATACTGAATAAACACCCCTAGTTGGATCCGGCAGTTTAAACCCTGGTTTTACATCTGCTGGGTTTGCTTCTCTTTTGTACACCGTGGAAAAAGTGGAGACTACCCGATTTCTGAGTGGATGGTTCTAATTCCGTTAGGCTGAGCACCCTCTTCAACCCTCGCTGTCACGGAGAAATTAATGAATATTATCTCCGAACTGGCAATGACATTTAAAGACTCGATAAATTAGATGAGACGCTCCGGATTAATCTGAAACGGCTCTCCGATGACAATCGATTTCTCGTTAATCAGAATCATGAATGTTGCATGATATAAACATGGCTCCTACAAAACGCACGGTTTCACTGGTTAGCGACCTGAAATGAGCAGATAAACTCGTTGTTGATAGCAAAGGTTTGTAAGATTACACTACTTTTCGCAGTCAATGAGATATGGAGTTGACTGCCGAACAGAATTTAAAATGACGATTCCAACGATATTATTATAGAGTTCTGAGCGTTCAGATTCCATAGATCGGAATGGATTATTCATTATAAAAGTATAAATAAGCACATAAAACAATAAACTCTTATCTAAGCAAAGGCACTAAAATAACATTTTTAGTTTCCGCATAGAACAAAAAACAAACATCAGATACAAATTTAAAACACATTATATTAATATAAATTATATATAAAATACATCAAAATAAGTTTTAGTAGTTTATAATAAAATAATTATATTGTAAACCATAGTTAGGTTAGCCATTAAAACTTCAGTTGAAAGAAATTTGTCATCTCTAAAATTAGTATTTTTATTAATCTATATAAACTGTATTACAATGATTATATCGATTATAATATTTATCAACATTATAATAAAATGATAAAACACCCATTAAGAATGGGTATAATGTTAATTATACAAACACTCTTAACATCGATAATCACAGGAATATTAATAGATTCATTTTGAACATCATAATATAGAATATCATAATATGATATTCTATCATATTATCATATATAAGATATTCTATCTTGTTATATTAGAATATATTATATTCTATTCATTACAATGTTGAGAGGAGCTTTAGTATGATTTATTTATTTACTTTATTATATTATGTTATTACTTTATTTATTTACTTTACTTACTACAGTTCTTTTAAATGTATTCATAAGTTTCGACAACTTGTTGAAAATTTTCAATTTCTGATTGTTTTTTCGTACCTAAATTACGGTGATTTATTCCTGATGAAACACGATCTTCTTCAAAGACCATTCAATAGCTTGAAACATGATCCATTTTATCGTGTTTTCAAAGGTAGCCCATTTTTGGTTTATTATTTTCGATAATAAGCCTTTGGAATCGAGCAAGAAAAAACAATTTTTAACCCTCCCCCCACAAGATCTAATGTTTTACGTCTCAAGGTACGTAAAATCCGAAAATCGAATAAAAAACGTCTGCCAAGTTGGGTGGGCAGTATAGCTTCCTCACTCATTGTAACATGGACGTATAGAATCAGTTGGCGAAAAAATTATGATTCAAAGAGTTATTGAATACCAAAATATTGGCGATAATATGCGGGATAGGGTTGCAGGTATTAATGTTTATAATAGTGTTGTAAATAGTTGTGGTAACCCACACAATCCCTGAAAATTTCATCGAAATTGGTTGAATAGTTGCGGAGTTTTGGTTGTAACAATAAATTTAAAGTTCGCGCATGCACAGCGGCTATTGCTTGACCAATTTGATTGAAACTTATAGGGTGTCTCTTAAAAAGTTAGTCCCTAACTAACCTCGAAATTTGAGCAAAATCGGTTCATTAGAAACCGAGAAACCGAGGTTCCAGGAAATTCACGTTTGCGCATGCGCACTCGCTCCTATTGGTCCGAAGGAGCTGAAATTGATAGGGGACCGTCTAGGACCTAACCCGCACAATCCCTGAAAATTTCATCAAAATCGGACCACAGGTTAGTATAGTTTTGCCCGGGACAAGGATTGACCACAGACAGACCGACAGACCGACAGACACGGAACCAAAATTGTTCGGGAAGCTCTGAAACGCAAAAAGCAAGTGGAAATTTTGATTTTGGAGGACATTTTTTTTTAACTTCTTTCACGAATACAAAGCTTCCCTACCTTCGGTAGTGAGGAAGCAAAATTTCCGTCCATCTGCCGTAAGCCGTACGCGGCACTTTCCCCACTTAGCATTGACCGATTTTGATGAAATTTGGTATGTAGGCTCCATTAAATTACCAAATTTTGGGGTCTAGTTGTGCCCCAAAGATTTTGGTGGATGTAGATCTCTTCTAAGGGTTGAATAATAAGGTTTGAAATTTTGAAAACGCCCTAACTCAAAAAATTTTGAATAAAGGTATTGTTTTTCCATCATTTTAAGATAGTATAGAATTGTTTGAGACCACGCGGAGCCTTGTAGGACAAACCGTTCGTGCCCTACGGGAATTTAAGGGTTGGACTTACGATGTGTGAATCGCAAAAGAGGCCTAATCTCCGTTCAGATGTTAGCTGACCGAAATGCGATCGATGTTTTTCTTCAAGTTGGTTGGTGGTAACAATGGCAAAGCCGTGTTCTTTGCAGACGAGTGATCTGTATGGAAAAATAATTAACCTTTGTGTAATAATTTGTTACGTTTTTTACTTTAAAATTGTAAAAAAACTCAATTTTTGCTGAAACAACAGCAGTTTTTTGCATTTAAACACCCTTTTACGTTTCAAATTTCAATGTAAGCCTAAAACATGGTTGATAAGTGTAATTTATCGTGTAATATTCAATACCTTCTCGACGGACAGTTATTGCTAACTAATTATTATTAACGTTCGGGTTATCTTTTTCTAGGTAGCGACTTTCATCCTTCTGCCAGCAGCCCTCTTCGCGGCACTAGAACCGGAATGGGACTATTTGGATTCGTTGTACTATTGTTTCATATCCCTGACGACTGTCGGACTGGGGGACTACATTCCTGGCGACTACCCCAACCAGCCTTACCGCCCGATCTACAAGGTTGCCACGACTGGTGAGTTGGATCAGAAATCTCGACGGTGCTGAATCTTACATTACAGTTTGTCTGGAGCAGGGTCTCCTTTTTGTGAGAAATACCATAGGATCAAGCTCACTAAGCATTTGCAACACTTGCGTAAATACTAGAGTGTTCTGTTGATAAATTATGGCTAATCTTCCTTCCAGCCACTGCTGTCTATCAGTATTTATAAAATTTCGGTAAGACATCGCTCGTTTCTAGGTCGTTCGCAGATGACTCATGTATTCGTACGAGGGTGGATCAAAAATATAAACGGGTAGCAAGCTGGGTTCACTTGGTTATGCAGTTACGCGTTGGGGCATTTGATTGGTCGCTTTCAGCCGCCAGAGTACTTTTGGAGTGGACTGTCGCGATCAAATTCAGATATTTGTAAGCGGCGAGGCGCAGCCAATCAAATTTCCCAATGCATACCCGCATCAAAAGCGCTCATGTGAACCCACCCAAGTGTCTCAGTTGGTCGCCGTTCGTTCCTTGTTCCGGGTTAGTATTTCCCTAAATTGTAGGGGACAGTTTTTCCTAAAAGTTTTTGCCCCTACAGTAAAAGAAAAGTTCCATTCCCTCGGTGGAAGCAAAACAAATAGCTTTACAATTAAGGGCTTACAGAGAATACACTAATATTTACTTTGATGGTGCTCGAAACGCTGATGGGACAGCAGCAGCTTTCTTTTGTACCAAATGCAACCTAGGCCGTGGGAGGAAACTGTACTCCATATCCTCCAGCTTCCATGCTGAAGTTGTTGGTTTTGAGATGGCTCTGCACCATGCAAAAATTCGACACCAAGGGGATAGAATAGTAGTTCTGTCGGATTCGAAATCCGCGGTCGATGGCATCTCATATCACAAGAGGAGACCCAATTCCAATCAGGTTCTTGGAAGTTTGTCATTTATTGAAAACTGTGACAGGCCTGACAGTCATTACCATTTCACAGTTGATCCCATCTCATGTCGGATTGGAATTCAATGAGAGAGTTGACAAAATCGCTTCCAGAGAGATTCAGGTGGGAGAAATCAATGGGTCCATCACTATAAATTTCCTGGATGTCAATTAATTGATAGAGGAACCCCAGAAGCAGGATTGGAAAACTAGATACGCAGACGCCGATGGAGCAGGTGCATGGACAAGGGCAATAACTCAGGATCCTCTGCTTCCATCCTGGTTTTCTGGGAGGAAGGAGCTGAATAGGAGGTACATCACTACCATGGATAGATCGCTTATCTCAAATCATTTAAAGTTTCTCATGAAGAAGAGGAATGATCCCTACTGCGATCTATGTAACACACATCGCACTCTGGGAAGAACACTGGTGCATCTCCGAAAATGCGCTACTCAACAACCTTCGGAACAAGACTTGATGAACCACTGTCCTTGCCAATTGCACACGCTGGTCATAAAGTTCAGAACCTCAACTGTTCGTCTGCTCTCCAACGGACTCAGTTTCAACTATCTTTGATCCACTATCACCCCCAGGTAGACCACTTCAATCTTTATCTCATGGTATATCATATTTTTGGAGATGTACCAGTGTTCTTCCCAGCGTGCGACATATGGTTCAAGATCTTCAACATTTGTTGCCGAACTGTTCAAGAACGCAAACGTCTTTGAATCCCATTCTCCATGACGGGATTGCACTGCAATTATTGCAGGTGTTGACGACAGAAGCAAGGTGTGTGATTACCTGAAAAGAGCCTTAAATAACCCTCAAATGTTCAAGGATTTATGGGAAATGACCACCCTTCTACAAGTTAAATTTTAAGTCATTTATCAAATATGATCCTATTTCTTAATTTTCCATTATTAACTGATCATTATCATAACTATTAGAGAACTTTTTTACTCAAGTGCAATCATTATAAAATCATCAATAAATCATCATAAATTCATAAAATTCCCATCAACCCCCCCTCCACCCACTACCTCACCCCTTTTCACCCTTCTCTCACAAGATGACATTTACCTACCCATGATCCTCTTCAAGACTGGCAACCTACCAGACCACCAATGGCTACGCGAAGTCCTCTTCAGGGCCATAAGAAGAGAGAAGAAGAAGGTTGAGGTTGATTGTTGAGAGTAGACAACCAACATCAAAAACGAAACACCAACCTAACATGTTTAAATGTGTGTAACATGGTTTAAACGCCAGCACTGTTAAATCAGAAATCCACCACAACCAACAGAAGCCAATCGTGAGTGAAGTGACTGAAAATGAGTTACGTGGTTTATTGCGGTGCTTAATAACAATAGTAGTGCATTGGGCGAACAGAGCTACAGCTAATGGAAAATGGGATTGCTATGGTAAGTTGCTCAAGGGAAACCTTAGGGAAACACTGGCCAACAAAAATTGAAAACCATGGAAGACGATTTTTTCAAAATGAAAATCGAATGTACGTACTTACAAAGCTATGTTTGATGATAACTTTCACAAAACGCTTTAGAATCTTCGGAATAAAAATCGGTCAAATAGAATATTTCAAAAAAAAAAAAAAAAAAAAAAAAGCAGCATGTTGTTGGTAACTTCGGACATTCTTCTTTTTTTTAAAAAAGGAGTAATTATTCGGCTAACAAATGGTTTTTAGGCTCATCCAATAGAGGAATAGCTAGCCTGTATAAATTATTTTTTCTAGATTTTTCAACTAGGTTTTAGCAGCTGAAACACAGGAAAAAACTGACTAAAGTGTCCGAAGTTACATGCTTTGACGGTACGTCCTGGAGCTCCACCAAAATGAACGCTTCTAGGGCTCCCAGCTTTAGCTTTCAGCCCAGTGATAAGCCCATATAGGTCTAATTACGGTTTTGTAAACCAATAATCTGTTTTAAACTGATAGGTTGGGACTATGTAGTAGGGGTATTAGCATTTTTCGGTTTCTAAGACACTTCACAAGCTCAGAAATGTGGTCGTGGTACGTGAGCCTCTTGTCAAGAATTACACCCAGGTATTTACAAGATGAGGTTTGGGGAATTTCAAATGTAGCAGCAATCTGTATGGGGGCTGCCTTGTTGTGACGTATCCGGCCTTCTAACCAATCTGAGAGGGATCTGCGCCACCTACTACATTGTACAGTAGTGCTACCTCTGGAAGCGTAAATGAAACTGTTGCTCACATGGTTGAACACAGGAGTGCGCGACTGGAGGAGGGTGCCAAAGTGACCAAAAGAAGCAATTCTACTCTCTCTTTTTTTAATACGATTCTACCTATTAGTTCATCAAGCAATAGAGAAGATGAAGACTAATAATGGTGCGAAATTTGTTAGTTTACATTTCAAGGTACCTACGTAAAATCCAAAAATCGAATTAAAATTTGGCTGTCCGTCTGCGGGAACTAAGGAAAAGTTCCCATGGACCGATTTTGATGAAATTTGGTATGTGGGCTCCATTTGGGGTCTAGTTGTGCCCCGAAGCTTTTGGTTGATGTCAGTCTCTTCTAAGGGGTAGAAATGTTGAAAACGCTCTAACTCAAAAAATTTTGATATAAAAGTATTGTTTTTCCACCACTTTAAGATAGTATTGAATTTTTAGAGACCATGCGGAGCCCTGTAGGACCAACCGTTCGCTCCCTATGAGAACTTGATTGTTACGATAAATCAGAAACACGAGTGTGAATCGCAAAAGAGGCCTAATCTCCGTTCAAATTTTAGCTGACCAAAATGCGATCGCTGTAGGTACGTAGTAGCTAGGTAGTATCTGTGGTTGGTAGGTGGTGACCATGACAAAGCCAAGTTCTTTGCAGACGATTGATCTATAATATAGATAGATTCTATTCTATATTTTAGAAAAATAACAAACCTGGTAGGTGATAACAAACGTGGTAGGTAGGTAGTGTCTCTAGGTAGGTGGTTGCAATGGCAAAGCCGAGTTCTTTGCAGTCGAGTGATCTATATAGAAAAATAATAAACCTTTGTGTAATAATTTGCAGCTTTTTTTTAAATGAGTACATTTACTTTCTGAACATCCCTGGTAAAAACATTTGCCAAGTGAGTTGGACAGTAGATGTACGAGTAGCTTCCTTTCGTAGATTAACAGTGCGAATAGAATTTAACGACGAAAAGTTCCACTATTAGTTATCAACTTACCAATAAACCTTCCCGTTTGCAGGTTACTTGTTGGTTGGACTGACGTTCATGATGCTGACTCTCACCATTTTCTACGAAATCCCTGAGTTGAATCTGGGCAGTCTATTCCTGATGCGTTCAGATGAGATGACTGCCGACCCCGAGAAAATGCGACTTCAAACTCCTGGCGTGTCTGTGGGAACTAAATACACCACTGAAGACAGGTTCAGGTTGGCAGAGTGTAGAAATCATTGTTTTTCCAACGTTTTCCAAAGTCATTTTAGCGAGAACTCGGTACCTAATTGAAGATTTTCTTCCCGTTTACTGTATAAACAGACTCACCGAACACTGGACTGTTCGGTATATACATTATTGCTAACCCTAATTGGACCATGGTGTCACTAGTGTCACCGAAAACATCTCGGGATTTCCACAGCTGTCTCGCAGTGTCAACTGAGTAACCAAAGATAGATTGCAGGTATAACAAAAATTACCAAGGAAATCGATGAAAAAATTTTCAAAATTTTTGTCAACATTTTAGACTTTGAACAATGAACTAAGAATTGTTCAAAAAAATTCAGCTGTCCATTAGCTTTTAAATGGTAATTTAAATGTAGTTAATCTGGTGACACCTTGGGGAAGCTGTGGAATTCCTATGTTTTCGGTGACACGAGTGACACCATGGCCCACTAAGGATCAATTGACAGAAATTAGTGTTTTACAATAAAATATAGTATGAAAATGGGCATTTTTGACCCACATATTTAAGACCATTGTGCTAGAAATACACAGAGTGCGCAGGATGACAAAGATTGAATGAATTTATTTTAAACACGTTTTTCACGATACAAAAATTATAAGAAGTGATTCTATCATATGATTAAATACTCAACAATAAAGTAATCCTCAAACTGGAGTTACCATTGTCCAACACTCCCCCTCAAAAATAATCCTATCATTTGGATAGTTTTGATTCGCCAGGACCTAGTCCAAAACACTTGGCACACTCCATATGTTTGGGATTTGGTAACGCCTTCGTTAGAACACATTATCAATCCTCCCCCTCGCTGGTCGCAGGAATCATATTGTATTCCTTCTTGGGTCTCCCCCCTTTTTCCTGTTTTGATGATTCTTGGGCGACCTTGGGCTCTTTTCACTAAAGGTTGACTGGTTTTTACTGGTGAATCGAAATTTCCGTTTTCTCTCTCATTTTCGGAATCCGTCAAGTGTTGTTCCAGTCCTTGGTCTTCATCTTCAAATACCGTTTCTGCTGGGGTTTCTGGTATGTTGTCTTCTTTTGGTTTGAAGAATTCAACCTCCATTTCCAATTTATGTTTTTCTTGAGGTATTTCCAAACCTGTCTCGTCTTCCTTGGGATATCCACCTGTGAATCTCACATCTCTACTTCTGTAAACACTTCGTGTTTCGGGGTCCCAAATTCTGTAGGCTTTTGACTCCGTTGAGTAGCCAATAAAAATTCCTACCTTCGATCTTGGACTTGGTGATTTGTTCAACCAGTACACTTTCTGCCCAAACGTTCTGAAATATGTTAATGTTGGAGTTTTTCCAGTCCACAGAGTAAAAGGTATTTCTCCATCAATGCTGCTTGAGATGCACCTATTTTTCACGTAGTTTGCGGTAGATACGGCTTCTCCCCAAAAACTTATTGGTACTCGTAGATTCGATTGGAGTAGCAAGCATCGTGCCATTTCCAGCAATGTTCGATTTTTTCTTTCCGCCAATCCGTTTTGTTGTGGGCAGTAAGCTGTTGAAAATTCATGTTTAATTCCTTCTTTTTTCAGGTAAAGTTTCAAATCGTTACTGGAGTATTCTCCTCCGTTATCACTCCTCAAAACTTTTAGTTTTTGTCCTGTCTGTTTCTCAGACATATTTTTATATTCTTTGAATTTTTCGAATAGTTCAGATTTCTTTGTCAAAAATAAACTTCACACCATCTACTCTTGTCATCAATGAAAGTAACGAAATACTTAGCACCTCCTTTTGATTGTACTCTGAACGGTCCACAGATGTCAGAGTGTACAAGACTAAGTAGTTCTGTTGAGTTTGATGATGATTGTTTGAAGGGTTTCAGCACTTGTTTTCCTCGTAAACAAATTTCACAAAGAGGTAATTTTTCTTTAGTATTGCAATTGATCCCGAATGCTTTTTTCTTGTTGATTATCTCTTTTAGATCTTGTTCATTCAAATGGCCTAATCTCTCGTGCCACTCTTTCAATGACACTGTTCCAGTTGATGCAACCTTTGCCGATTCACTGGATCCTTCAACATATTATAGTTTGTCAGTTCGTTTTGCAGTCATGATTATTTTACCATTGTCAGGATCGAAAATTTTTGCTCTATTCCTGGAGAAGTTGACATGTAGTCCTCCATCCGTGATTTTAGATACGGACATCAAATTTGTTCGGAGATCTGGTACCAACAGAGTTTCATTCAGTTTAACTGTAACATCCTTCCCCAACTTGAGTCGGACAGTACCAATAGCCTCGATTACTGCTGAATTGCTGTTCGCTAAATTCAACTTGTTAGCGTGAGGTGTCCTCATGTCTGTGAACAAATTTCTATCATTACACATGTGCGAAGTGGCTCCTGAATCGAGACACCATTCGAGGTACTCATCATGAGCTGTAGCTTTCAACGAAAACTCTGCATTCCTCGATGATTCGTCTGATTTAGGTTCTTTCGCATTATTTGTTTCAGTGTATGCCATCATTTTCGTTCTGCACTCGAATGATTTATGCCCCATTTTCTTACACTTTGGCACTTTCTTTTATTGTCGTTTTGAGCTTTTGGATAACTCTTCTTTGCGTAGAGGACTTCCGAATCACTTTCACTGCTCTTTTTATGTCGACGGTTCTCAAACTCTTCCAGAATTTTTATTTTCAATGGTTCTGGTTTCAAAAGTTTTTTTTGAGTTTCTATCGCGACTTTGAATTGTTCATATGAGTCTGGGATACTGCACAATAGTAACACTGACACAACTTCATCACCAACTGAAATTTCCATTTCCTTGAGTTTGTCCAAGATTTGGAAAAATTCGTCGATATATTGTCTAACATCGTCATCTTCCTTCATCCTGAGCAGTATTAGCTTCTTCAGCAACAATGCTATTCTCGCAGGACCTTGGGATGCGTGTATTGACTGAAGTTTGTCCCATACTTCTTTGGAAGTTTTGCAAAATTTTATTTGAAGCAGTTCCGATGGTTTCATTCCTAAGATAATATCTGACATCGCTTTGCCACCCATTGTTTGCCATGTAACATCATTTTCATCTCTCGGCTGAATGGTTCCATTCACATAGCCCCACTCGTCATTTTTCATGAGAACAGCTCGCATTTGAATCTTCCATGTTTCAAAGTTTTCCTTTGTTAGAAGTTCGATTTTTCACCGATAGATTCGTTACACAACAATTTCGCCTACACTTTACGTGTGTGCT
Organism: Apolygus lucorum; assembly: GCA_009739505.2. NCBI lineage: Eukaryota > Metazoa > Arthropoda > Insecta > Hemiptera > Miridae > Apolygus > Apolygus lucorum. The sequence goes on along the minus strand of CM019183.2, from coordinate 60,721,247 downwards.
GCCATAACCTGCTAGAAATACACAGAGTGCGCAGGATGACAAAGATTGAATGAATTTATTTTAAACACGTTTTTCACGATACAAAAATTATAAGAAGTGATTCTATCACATGATTAAATACACAACAATAAAGTAATCCTCAAACTGGAGTTACCATTGTCCAACACATTGTGAAGTATGTAACAATATTATTGTCATAATATTATCATAATATTATTAATATTATTATGTAGTTTCGTTTTGCATGCATTCGAAGGGTCGTCCCATCAGATAAAGATTAGCTCAATTTTAACCAGTAAACGATAAAACATACTCAATAGGAAAACACTCAACAGAAAAAAATAACCACACACTAATCTGTTTTAGAGCATTCTGAATCAAAATCCAAGAAAAACCAATAGATGTATGTCCGTGTGTGTGTGTGACAAAATCTTTTGTACTCTGGCCAGGCCTCAATTTTCAATTTCGACTCAGAAATCTTCCGTGTTGCTCAACATTTCACCAGATTATCAAAATTAACGTGGGAAGATATTTCAATGTTTTGGTTTCTCTATAGCTTACTAATCGAGGATGATTCCAAAAGGTACCTTCTAAAGACCATTTTAATCGATATTGAGTTAACACTTTCCCAGGGTTTCTTAACAAAAATGCGATCGTTTTGGAGCAAAAGATGATCTATTCCCTTGAGAAACGAGGGTGAATATTCCGTTTATTTTCAAAATGTACTATATCCAGCACAATGGCGGTCTCCAGTGCCGTCCTTAGAAAATGCGAGGCCTGGAGCAAAACATTTTTGCGAGGCCTTTTTTAACTATGGATACCGGGGGGGTTCTGGAAAATATTTGTCAAGCTATACTTGCAAAGTCGTAATTGTTAGCTTTTTGATAAACAAACCGTTTATCTCTTACACTCTAAAAGGGGGAGGGATGGTGCAAAACACCCATTTCAGGTTGGTATGTTTCGAGTAATTTCGTTTCAGGTTTCAGGTAAAAAAAACAATAGGAATCTCAGAAAAATAAGCTAGAAAAATCAAAACAAAGTTTATTCTTTAAGTAATGCTTAAACAGTGCTTGTTAATGTTAAAGCCTTAGAGAGAGTACAATGTTACCTACTTAGCAGTTGTAGGTATTTATGAGGAAATTTCCCTTCGTCGCGTAAGAGAAAAATGGTTGCAAATTATCACTGAAAGGTTTAGTTACCCTCAAGTAATTTGAGTTTAACAAAAAAAGTTCCTCGTTTTTGTGGTTTGAGGTAATTTGTGAAAAAACGGCCAACTTGAAATTTTGAGGAGTGGTTGAAGAAAGTATTAAAAAACTGTCTTCTGGGTTTTTTCCATTTTTGAATATTTAATCTTGTAGTTGTTTTGTCACTTTTCTTCTTCTGCAAGAATTCTGCAGAATTCTGAGAAAAAAATAAATATTCTGAAAAATTGGAAACAGTTCCTAATAGTATCAAATGTAGGAATTCCTGTTTCATACAATGAATTTGGTTACATTTTTGAGCTGAGATGAACTCAATCATTATTTTACCAATGGATTCGATATGTCCAAATTATTCCATGTTGAGAGAAAGCTCTAATGCCCACCCAACTGGGCAGACTTTGTTTCATATTGAAATATGGATCAAGGCATAACAAAGATGGACTATAAGTTTAGGAACATCGCACTATACAGGGAGGCGCAACTTAAGTCAGCATAACTTCAGGGGTCGATTCTACAACTAATTTACAACAACAAAATGTCTCTTAGCAATGTTTTTTAACCCCTTGTTTTTCCAAGTTATTGTTTTCATTTTTAATTTTTTTTCGTGATTTTGAGCTTACGTTACTAAATTGGTTGTAACTCTCTTAATTTGCTGTGTAAATTCAAATTTGAGGGATCCGTTGGAAAGAGCATTAAATTTCCTATCAGTTAGAAGCCTGATATTTTCTTTGAGGCATGATAAAGTTCTCTGAAAAGGAAATTTTGCCTTATTCGGGGAACCTTGGTTTCGCATTGGTCGCACATCAACATCGCAGGCATTTTTAATAAAAAGTGACCTGGAACAATATAGACAGTGTTTTTGTTTTATCTATCCAATAATTGAAAATATTGCGCGTATAATCAGACTTTATATTTTAAGCATGTATATCTTCACTCTGCACACTATTTCAATTCAACCAAAACTTTTACTTAGTATTGTGTTTTAGCGAGAGTAAGGCCTCGCAGCGCGAGGCCTTCCTCAGCGCGAGGCCTGGAGCGGGCGCTCCACTCGCTCCACCCTAAGGACGGCACTGGCGGTCTCTTATCCGTTTTGTTTCAATAAGTCCTCTTCGTTTGTTTTCAAAAAGTACTTAATCCACTTAGTTTGATTCCAAAAAGTACTAAACGCCACGTTTTGCTCAAAAAATACTATTACATCCATAAATGTGGTATTTCAAATCTCGTTCAAAATTATTTTAAAACTTTGAACTAATTTACCTTTTTTCCAAACATATTGATTATAATTTAGAAATATATAAAAAATAACATCATTAGTTTATAGCAAGTTTTTCCGGTCGCTGTGGTTTTTCGCAATTTTCTCACGTTTGACCAAAATGTAAACAGGGTGTAACGGTTAAGGTCGTACCACCGGCCAGGGTTCGATTCTACAACTAATTTGTGACTTTTTTTGTCTCCTGACTTTTTTTCTTAACCCCCTTAAAATCGGACTTTTTCCAGTTATAAGATTTTTTTCGTATTGTCGACCTTACGCCATTAAAACAGCAATAAATCCCTTGTTTTTCAATCAAAATTCAAATGTAATTATACCGTTGGAAAGAGCGTTAAATTCTCTATCTCCATAGTGTTAAATAAAACTTTTTAAAGACGACTAAAATGTTGAAAAAAGGGCACAAATAGTAAAATCTCGAGAATCTCGGAAATTTTTCGTTTTTTCAAACGTTTGTAAAACTAATTGAAACTGCCGGTTAAGTTCACACTGTAACTCCAAAAGTTGGCCCGAAATCTCAGCTTTCCAACGGTATGGTCATAAAATTGTTTACAGTAGACTGATGGTGTAAAATCCTCAGTCCCGTGCCAAAAACAGTGGATCTTCCAGTGTAAATCGACGTTTCGCGAAAATCAGCATTTTTACCCTAAAATGAGTTAGGCAGCCATCTTTTCGTACTTTGTCTCACTGAGTCAAATGATGACACAAGACTTATCGAAAAAGCAGTCACTGATATCTTGTCCAATTCACTTTTCGAAAATTGTCTTAATTTCTGTTAATTTGTATGCCAATTTTTTTTATTACTAGATCGGCAAGTTAAACGTTACTACCGTTGACAATAAGGTCGAAGGTATGTTTTTAAACATTTTTTTGAACATTAAACATGTTTTTAAACAAGCAAGTAATCAAACCACCCTGTTCATAATAACACTAGGTTCCGAACATCAGATTAATTATCTGATCAGTGATCAGTTCGTGACCTGCCTGCACGTCTACTTGTATCATGGCAACTTTTTCCAATCAAGAGTATGCCGATATGCTGCTGGTTTATGGTTTCAAAAACCAAAACGCCAGTGAAGCTGTACGGGAATACAGCGGCGGTTCCCACACAGGCGCGTAGCCTCCAAAAACGTGTTTTCAAGGGTATGTAACCGGCTGACTATGCTGTTCATGTTTTGTGTTCTGTGCAAAGGGGATTTATGTGATTTCGCTCATCGGATTTCAACTGTAAGTATTGAATCCTTCCTTCAATAATAATTGTGTCTTCCATCTACTTGAAAGGCTTATCCCATTCATACAGAAAATGAGATCGGTTTTGTTTGTTATTGATATCTTCCAGTTTTATGAACTGCTGCTGCTGCTATTTTGTTTTATACAGGTTATTATGAACAAGGTGGTTTGATTACTTGTGATGACGGGAGGAGGATGGACATTAAAAACATACCTTTGACCTTATTGTCAACGGTAGTAACGAATAACTTGGCCGATCTAGCAATAAAAAAAAATTGGCAAACAAATTAACAGAAATTAAGACAATTTTCGATAAGTCTTGTGTCATCATTTGACTCAGTGAGAAAAAGTACGAAAAGATGGCTGCCTAACTCATTTTAGGGTAAAAATGCTGATTTTCGCGAAACGTCGATATACACTGGAAGATCCACTGTTTTTGGCACGGGAATGAGGATTTTACACCATCAGTCTACTGTAAACAATTTTATGACCATACCGTTGGAAAGCTGAAATTTTGGGCCAACTTTTGGGATTACAGTGTGAGCTTAACCGGCAGTTTCAGTTAGTGTTACAAACGTTTGAAAAAACGAAAAATTTCCGAGATTTTCGAGATTTTACTGTTTGTGCCCTTTTTTCAACATTTTAGTCTTATTTAAAAAGTTTTATTTAACACTATGGAGATAGAGAATTTAACGCTCTTTCCAACGGTATAATTACATTTGAATTTTGATTGAAAAACAAGGGAGTTATGGCTGTTTTAATGGCGTAAGGTCGACATTACGAAAAAAATCTTAAAAGTGGAAAAAGTCCGATTTTAAGGGGGTTAAGAAAAAAAAGTCAAGAGACATAAAAAGTCACAAATTAGTTGTAGAATCGAACCCTGGCCGGTTGTACGACCTTAACTGTTACACCCTGTATAGTACAGGGTGAGCCACGGAAACTTACTTATTTGAAAAAATCGCCGTTCGGCCTGGTGGGGTTGTAGAAGGGGTGACATGGCCCATTCGAAGGCGGAGCTCCTAAAGTTTTGTTACCTGTAAGGTTAGTTGCCACCATGCTTTGGACGAGAGAGTAGCGGGCGTTTGCCCTAGAAACCTTTTTTTTTCAATGATCGGTCAGTTATTGCGACCCAACGAGCCTTCCATGCGCGCTTCGAAATTCGTCCTTATGGAGCGGTTCCCGGTCGAAATTCGATTCTAACCCAGGCTACCACATTTCGGGAGACTGGAAGTGTTGCCAGAAACCGAACTGGACCTCAACGGACCTCCAGAACCCCAGAAAACGTTGAGAGAGTGAGGTTGTCGGTTTTGCGCTCCCCCCCGTCGTTCGGCTCGCAAACAGGCAGCTGCTCTGGGGATTCCAGGCACAACTGTTAGACGGATTCTCCTCGATGATCTTCAATTTCATCCCTATAAATTGGCAGTAGTGCAGGAATTGAGCGAAAGGGATTTAATCGCCCGCCAAACTGCATGTGAAGCACTGCTCGAAAACCTGCCCCCATGACGCGATCGTTTTCTTCAGCGATGAGGCCCATTTTCACATTTCTGGTATTTTTTTTATGGGGCTACTTGAAGTCAACTGTTTATAACGATCGTCCATGAACCCTAGAAACCTAAAAAAACAACATTCGCGCCGCCATTGCCGAAGTACCCGTCGATATGCTGATCAGAGTGGAGAGAAACTCTAAAAATCGTTTGAACCAATTTTTAAACTATAGGGGCCATAATTTGATGGATGTGATTTTTAAACCCGTACAAAAAAATTTAAGAGTTGTCCTTTAAAAAAAAAAAAATTATAACGATATTTGCACTACTTTTTTTTTAACTGACCTTTCAAATAAGTAAGTTTCCGTGGCTCACCCTGTACCTTTTGGAATCAAGCTCCTCACTCACCCTAGATTTGAAATTGAGGGAAACTTCACAATATACCTCTGGATTTTCTTGAACTATTCCTTGTACCCGTGTACTATTCAGCTTGTTCTAGAGCCCATTTTTTTTAGGGAGTGGGGAAACTAACTAAAACCCCACTCCCTCTGTTTTGGACTCACCCTGGAACCATTTGTACAAATTACAAAAATTAAAAAAATGTGAGGCAAATTCTCCATTGTTCTCTAGTTAAAATGTGAACCCTCCTTTATGATTAGCTCTTGATTTCTCGAGAATCCCGATCCTTATTATCGAGGTGAGATAGCTCACTATTTTTCACACTTTCACGCTCTCTCAAACAAAATCGCATGGTTATATTCGTGAATTTGAATTCAGAATGGTCTAAAACGCAATTGTGAACGTGGTTATAATTTCCCCCCATTGAGTGTTCTCCTCCATCTCAAACTATGGGAACCACTCCACCCAAAAAAAGTCTTTATCCTTTCAATATTAGCGAATTTTCGAAGAAAATGAAGCTATAGTTTTATTTTAAACTGCATACTATGAGAAGAGAATCATACTGTAAAAATTTCAGAATTTTTGATTAACTGTAAAAGTCAACGTCTCTTTTAGTAACTGAGAAAAATGTATCTAAGTATGAAATCGCCTAAGGACGCCCAAGTCTTAGTGTGGGACGGCCTATAAACGGCTAAAAATCGATTTAAATATCTCTTAGAAAAATCGATCGTGCACTCATGTTGTATTTCAATTTAAATGTGACTGTTTTATTGCAGAGAGAGTAAGGACAACACTCCGAGTCCTGAAGACACGACACCAGTCCACGCCAGGCCTTAGGAAGAAGCGTCTGCTACCGGGCAGGGGGTGCTGGACAAGGACAGGCTAGCCCTGCAGCTCAAAACCCAGAGGAGAGAATCCTCAGCCAGGGAACCCGCACCGGCCTCTGGCTACACAAGCCCGTCACGTGGGAGCCACGTGAAGTTCTCGCGTTCATTCCTTTGAGTTTAGATAAAGTGGAGAGCTATTTTAAGAGATGTGGCTTTCACACGAGAAAGGTAAAAGGCAAGTCACACGAATAGTAGAAGAAACACGGAGATTCGTGCCTCACAGGTACTCAAAAATGAATTCCATTCATTAAAAATATTGGACAGTTACAAGTCAATGGGGGCACATTACTAATCAAGTAGAGGGGGACTTATAGGGGTGCACAGCAGAGGCAGCTGCTACAACATCATGTCATTGCTTTTGGAAAGGTGTGATGATAGGTACTTGATTTAGTCGCTGACAATGAAAAGGGTGTAAGTCTCAAAAATCCGAATTTTTTTCACTGGAAAAGATGTAAGTGTTGAGGCCAATAGCGCTGAGTAGGAAGTAAGTTGATAGGCCTTGTAGTTTAGTACCAGTCGGTGTCCAAAGATAGCACTGGAGGTATGTCACAACGCTTTGGCTTTGAAAAGGGTACCAGCTGTACAACCCGAGCGCGCCGCAACAGGTCACAAAGGGTTCATAACCTTCCTTTGTCTATGATTTTCGGCATGTTTGCTCATTGAACCCGGCTTTCAAAGTGTTAATACTACTTTTTATATACTCTTTATTCCTATTTTTCGGGAGGTTGAAACTGTATGTGTGTTCAACATCGCGAAAATGCCGCAGTGAAAAAAGACATGAAAGCATAGAGCAGCCACATCATTAACACTTTCCGTGCGGATGATGGTAATAACCATCATGCCGAGTTTCGCGAGTGGCGTATGATGGTTTATACCATCACAGCTCTAAGCATACCTCCGAGCTGTTCATCGTTCTGCTACCTAGTGGATGACTTAAGAACCTCTTTTGGATTTTTCTCGTGCTTAGTAGGTCCTCCTGTCGCCACGAGAGTGCCCCGTTTTCACTTCTGGGGATTCTGTTATCTTTAAGATTTGCGGGTTTGCACTACCGAATTCCTGACAAAAAGGTCTCCCGCCACAGGCGAAAACCAGTTTTTTAGGTCCGCACGGAAAGTGTTAAAAAAGTCTGCCGAGTGGGTGTGGCACATATCTTCCTCGTATCCATAACCCGATTATATAGATGATCCGACGTAGTAGTTAATATCAAAACAGCAATCTCTAAGTACCTTTCACTACTCTCATAGGGGACCATCTACACGCTAATCTGGACGATCCTAAAAAATTTCATCAAATTCGGATGAAAAATGTAAGTGTTATGGCTGTTACAAGGATTTTACGTTTGCGCATGCGCAGAGGCTTCTGTAAATTTTAAGGCCTTGATTTTCATTGGGGACCATCTACAACCTAATCCGCATAATCCCTGAAAATTTCATCGAAATTGGGTATAAAATGTGGAAGTTATGGCCGGAAATTCACGTTTGTGCATGCCCAGTGGCTACTGTAAAGGCCCGATCACACAGGACGCGTTATAACGCGGCGCTCAGGGAACGCGCGTTCTCCCCGACGTTTGGCGATATAGCTACGTCACACACATCGCGTTATATCGCGCGTCATTTCAGCCTAGAACCCAGCATTGTGATAGTGTACTCTATAGTGTTCTCCTCTTTCTGTATCTTCTGACTTTCACATAAAGGTATGATGACTTCTAGTGATTCTGATGAGGCAAAGCTCTTCTTTTATTAGTTTTATTAGACGGCAAAAATAGAAGGCATTGGGTGCACCCAATCAATAAAAAGAGACAAGATTTTGAGGAATACCACCGTCTATGTCGGGAGCTGCGATCACATGGGGATCGTTTTATGAACTATTTCCGCATGTCTAGACAAGATTTCGAGGTTCACATGACCTGCTACAGGAGAATATTCAGTAGATAACGAGGATAACGCCCTCAGCGCGCGTTACTTTTGTAAATTTTTACAACCCGAACGCGTGATGTCGCGTTACTGAAAGTATCGCGACGTCTTAACGCCGTGTGTGTGGCGGGGATGATGCAATATTGCATTATACAACTGTAACGCCTTAACGCGACGTTACTCGAACGCCTAACGCGTCCTGTGTGATCGGGCCTTAAGTCCGAAGGTCGTGATTTTCATAGGGGACCGTCTACACACCAACCAGCACAATCCGTGAAAATTTCATCGAAATCGGACAATAACTTCGTATAGTTATGCGCGTTACAAGGAATTCATGACAGACGGACAGACACGGAACCAAAATTGTTCAGAAAGGTCTAAAACGCAAAACGAGAGTGAAAATTTTGATTTTGGAGAACTTTTTTTCGTCCTTGAAAAGTGAAAACAGAGCTTCCGCTACCTTGGTAGACTCGGAAGCAAAAACATTGTTTCCTTTTGATGTCAAAACCCCCAGCATGAACGAAGGGAAGAAGAAAGATTTGCTAGGCACGATTGAGTGTATGGATTCCAAGTATCACGACTTTTACAACAACAAAAAATTGCACTTGAATAACCCTAATTACAATTACTATGATTTCATTTAGCGTTTATCTTATACAAAACAGTTTTGTGAGTTCAATTTTCCAAAATGCGTGTTTACTTACACTTAAACACTGTGTTATTGTCAAATTTTTGCACCCCTGAAATGTTTTTTGACATTTTCATGTCTGCTTTGGCACATGAACTGAAAAATCGTCACGAAAACTTTGATGCTTGGGTACATGAACTAACAACCTTACTTCACTAGGGTGGAGTGGGGCAAATGTGGAAATGGGGCAAATGCGGAAATGGTTTTGAAAATGGCGCCATTTGAGCGCCTTGCCTCAGATACCTTCTCAATGTGTACCCAGTTATGTTGGTAACCCTTACCTGTCGGAAAAGGCGGGCTCTCGCCAGTCAGCTGCTTATTCCTAACGTTATCCTGACTCTCTAGTGATTAGCTCTTCAGACGAGTGGCGGGTTTTTGCCAAGAAATAAGTTTTCCATGAGGTGCAGTGGGGCAGTAACGTCTGTTCTATCTTGAAGCCTCTTTACATGAGTCAGTTTAACAGTTTTCATTATGAAATCGTTTATATCACGATCATTTGTAGAAATGATAACATGGGTTGCATTTGCCCCAGCAAAATTTCAGTATGGGGTAAATGCGGAAGTACAAAATAAGCACCCTATAACAACTATTAACAACTGAGTTACCTGTCTGTTCTAGGACAAAAATTGGAGATGAACCTTTGAAAATACACATTTTGTTTCCTACACGTTGAATTTCTTCATTTTCCTCTCCCACTTTCGAAATCAGGCCTCAAGGGAAAATTATTCACTCAAGAACGAGTCATTTGAAAGATAAAGTGCAAACCAGTTGGCACAGGAAAGTTCATTTTGGTCATAAAAAAGTGGAGGAGAAAAAAATTAAATATAGCGTTCTGTTCGTATTGAAATGGGCTTTGTTTGCATTTACCCCATTAATGCAACTAAATGTTTTTATGGGATTCGCAGGCCGTTTCCGCATTTGCCCCGATTAGTGGAGCAAATGAGAAAGTTGGTCGGAATTTTAAAAAACACAGTTTGGACCATGAGAAGTAAATCTTTTGTACAATATGAAGAGTGCATCGTAATCTACGTAAAATAAGCTACTCATTAAAAAAGAAGTGAAAATAGCATTATCAAAGGAAAGTTACAGAGGATCAAAGTTGAACTATTGAAATTTTGGGTCGCAATTGCCCCACTCCACCCTACCTTGTTGTGTAGTGGTTGACATGAAAATGTCCCAATGTGTTGCAGACTCGTTTGCAAGCATTTCTGAAGCTGAATTTTATCACCGAATTATAGGTTTCTTCTAGGCAATTGCTTCTCCTGTGAAGGACTAACACTTACACCCTTTTCATTGTCACCGACTCAATTACATCGTTGATGAATAGTTTATTTTCATTACTCTATTAACTGGACTCCTAACAAAAATATTGACTCTAAAATCGCACTCGTGAAGCTCACTCGAAAAGCATTGTGAGGTCCGCATTTCATTCGTATTTAAATTTATAAACACTTTACTTGGAGAAATACCAAACTTGGATTTTACTTGGAGAAATGTCAACAAAACTTGAAATTGTGGCAAATTTTAAGGGGTTTGGTAGTCGAAAATTTTCAAAAATTTCATTTTTCAGATTAAAAAAAAATTATTCTACACATTATCCCCGACATTTTGGTATATAAAACTTTCATGTTTGAGTCAGGAAATGTCCTGCAATCGTTGCCTGAAGTTGAGTATCTCCGAACCGCTTTTCGGCACCAATGGAGTTACTCTGCTATTGCTTGTTCAACATTTGCACAAGCCATTTTTTCCACTTTTTTATGCTTATGGAAGTTGCTGTGAAGCACATTATTCATGTAGCAATAAAAAAATAAAAAATAAAAGTTTGGTGACGAGGTTTCATAAAGGTTCATGGAAAAGAGAAACAAGTTGGCACGCATCGTGACGTAATCGTCGTAGTAGGTACCTTTTCAGTTTATTGCGTTTTTCTCAAAACTATTTTTTTTTTTCAATGCGTTTGACCCATTATCTCTGGAACTACTCATGATATCGAGATGATTCTTTTTTTTGTTATGAAAGAATGATAGTTCTACACATTAGCATATGCTTTTTGTAAACAAAATACTTGGGAGCCGAGAAAATTTTTTTTGTTTGACTCAAAAAAAGGGTTATCTAAAATAGCTGTACAAAAAAAGTTTAAAGATATTTTTGGAAAGCAATATGCTTATTTGTTGTCCTTGAGTAGCTGAACAACATGAAAAAAAAAATCATGCAGATCGAACTTACCGTAGTCTAGATAATGGGTCACGAAAAAGGTTATTTTTACCCTATGACTACCGAACCCCCTTAAATTGTTTAACACTGGAGGGTGATTATAAAGTATTTAATAATGATTAACAGGGGTTTCCATTATTTTTCCAACTGTTACGTCACAGCGAAAATAGAGGGGGTGATGCACTCCAATAACGTGCCCGTGGAACCTTTTCAAAGAGCATGGAACCTGTGATCTTGACAACAGGCGCACGTTTTTCAACCCCCAAAGAGAAAATACCACGAAAAGAAACAAAATTCGCGTCGCGCACAAAAATAGAGTCTCCAAAACAACTACAGGCGGTAAGGAAAATTATCAGTTTACCAATCCCGCCTAAAGCAACATCAAAATATCTCGAGAATGTGATTGGCTGGCTGTCGCATGTTTCCCAACATTGTGAAAATCCTTCTCAACTAAGGATGATTCCACCAAAAGTGGCGAATTCTGGGCTGAAAAAATTTGTCGTTTCTTTGGGAACTTTTCGAGTGTTTTTCGACTCGTTTGCCAGTGCTCGTTTGCCCTGTAAGAATGAAACCTACGTACCAGCATTACAGTTTATTCACCCAGAGAGGGTTCATAGCCGTTATTAACCCTTAATTTCTCACTTGTACAAAAAATTTGTTTGTTTTTTTTTTTAAATTAAATTCAGATGTATTTAGTCAAATCTATAGAATATTTGAGTAGATGGTTTCTTAACCCTTAATATCCTGAGGTATCTTTTAGGAAGTTAAATTTTTACCTGCAATAGTTTAATCACTTCTAAACCAAAACTGATAGTCGTTGGCTATCTTGATACTCCAACTATTGATTGTGTAAGAAAACGTAATAGTAAAACCAAAATAACTCAAAGGAAAAACTAAATAATTATCGAGTTGTCATACTGTAATAGAGCCTCATTTCTCACCTTGTAAGCTATTGGTTCGGTTTCATCATCAGAGATGGCGCCACTGCCTGAGGCAGCACCAATCCCATCATTCATGAGCTGAACCTTCTCCACATCATTCCTTGGTTCTGTGCTTTAAGAAATTACAGACCCCAACATCCCACCAAGGATTTTTCCAATTCTCCTTTTTCTTCTCCAAAAAATTGGGTTTATAGACAGATTCTTCTGCTGCAGATAGCGCTAGTGTGGCCCTAGAAAAGATCATTCTTGAGCTGACACACTATAATAGAGCCTTTTAGGAAACATCTGCTCAAATATTCTACTCATTTGCAAAATAAATCTAAATTTAATCTAAAAAAATCCGAAAAACAATTTTTTTTAAACAAGTGGGAAATTAAGGGTTAAAGGCCCTATTATAGTCTTTCAGCTCAAGATTGATCTTTCCTAAAGCCACACTAGCGCTATCTGGGTCTGCAGAAGTCTATAAACCCAATTTTGTTGGAGTAGAAGTAACTTGGAAAAATCCTTGGTGGGATGTAGGTGTAAGTTATTTCTCATAAAGTACAGAGCCAAACTGAGGTGGAGAAGGTTCACTTCATGGATTGATCTGTGCTGCCTCAGACAATGGTTCTCTGACGAGGAAACCCAACTAGCACCCTACAAGGTGAGAAATGACTATAGAAGGTACTTCGAAGGCCATATTACAGACTGTCAACTCGAGAATTATTTCGTTCTTTCTTTGAGATATCGTGTTTATACTACTACGTTTTTTTACACAATCGATATTTGGATTATCAAGACATCCAACGGCTATCAGTTTTGGCTTGAAAGTGGATAAACGTTTGCATAATAAGGATCGGGCTTCCAAAAAGATGCTTCAGGATATTAAGGGTTAAAAATCAGTGTTTCAGGGAAACGACACTGCACACAGGGGATGACAAAATTGGGAAAATGGTTTCAAAATCATGTATTAAATATAATGTAAAACTTTTACAATCAAATTCCATCATCCATTTCGAAAAGCAAATCTCATCTCTTCCTATCTCGTTCTCTCTTTAGCGCCATTGTGGTCCAAATCTGGCCAAATTGCCAGAGGTTGAGGAGAGAAGAGGTCATTTTTCTGGTGAGCTACGTTACCCTGGTGCTCTCTACATGTGGATTATCCAGGGGAATGACAAAACACAGTTTTTCTAACTGTTCCCCCTTCTAGGGGACTGTTCAAAATGCAGAAAAATGATTACCGTAAAACCGTCAAACTTTACCCCACCAGGGGTAACTTTACCCCAAAAAGTGAGAATCTTCAATTGTGACGTAAGCGTGGTAGAACTTAGATAAAAGTTAGCTATTGTGTTTTCGTTATACCCCACATCCCAGAGAATCGATGCGGCTTGCGATGGCGACTTTATCCATGTTATCAGCTGTTATCAGTCATAGTTTCCTGTTCAGCTGTTTTTGTCCTGTTTCTCGTGCTCCAAAATTTCTTCCATATCAGGTGTTTGGAGTGGATTTACCGGGCAAGCCCTCATCATATCACTTTCAATATCTTATTTTGAACAAAATACACTAATAAAATTCTCAAAAAAGTGTTTTCTTAGTTATGATTTTGTTTACCAAAAATTTGATGGTAACTACTCCAAAAACCGGGTATCTTTACTCCACTATTTTGGTTGGGATAAAGGTAGCCTCATTCATATTTTTCTTATTTAATCTCGAAAAACATTTGAGTTTTATAATTTTAGCAGTTTTGAATGTAAGGTTTCTAGTGTATCTCATGTCAGAAGTAAGAGATGGGGAGAAGAAATGAGAAAAAGCTTGGTACGCGCCCCTACCGAAACTTTACAACTGAACAGCTGCATTATGATATGAACATAAACGTGCTTTGGTCTCATAAGTTGTGATTTACAATATTATTCACTCGTGGGTTAACTTTGAAATTTACCATTGCAATTCATTTGAAAATTATCGAATGTGAAACAGACTTTTTCCGTGATTTTGTTAAGTCATTCGTTTATCGTTTATTGTCCTTTAACATTTCTTTACTTGTAGTCAGTTTTGCTCGATTACCTACATAAGTCTGTCTATACTGAAGACTGAAATTGTGATTTCTTAACCAGAAATATTGCATTTCAAGCAAATTCGTTGAAATAAATTATCATTGGAATTTATATTTTTCTTAGGCATAACTTGTATTTTTCAAGCTAAAAAGTTCAATTTGTCAGAATATATTTTATAATAATATTATAAATACTTGATATTATCAAGTATTTCTGGGGTAATGAATTCAATCCCGACTAGTAACATTGCACCACTGCCCGTTTCTGTAGCGATAACCGTGAGTTTTTCAGAGTGGAGTAAAGATAGACGCACTCGTAGGTAACTTTACTCCAACATTTAAACAATTAAATAGGGGGGTTACAATTATCTGACCAATGAGCTCGACCACTCAAAATGTTCAGGAAGCCCTGAAGATCAATTCAATTATTTAAAAAAATCAATTTAACCCATTTCGAGTGGGAGAAATTGTATTTGGAAATGTTTTGGAGTAAATCTTGGGGTAAAGTTTGACGGTTTTACGGTACTGAAGGTTCTACAACTGATCTAAACAATGGCGCTAGAAGAAAAATTATATTCCACGAAACAGCTAAGTTGTGGACTGCCGGGGAATGACAAACAATAAAAATACTCACCAAGAATCTGATGGTTGATCTACTCCCGCAGGTCCCACAACACGAACTGGCCTTGGGTCGAAGTTGGGTGTAGTTCATGACTAGCCCTTAGCAGAAGTACCTTTCGCTCTTATGGAAATGCAAGATTTTACAGGGGAATGACCCAGAACCTTTAAGACACACTATTCTCGATGCATACCTTCACAAACTATGCACCTAAAATTTAGGTGACAAAGGTGTCCATAGCAGACCACTTGATGAGTACGCGAGCCTTCATAGTTTTCTGGAATCTCAAACTGAATGACTGTGGTTACGTGGAGAAGTAGCACTAGAAGTAGCACCTGCCAGGGGAATGACATTTATGCTAATTCTCTATTTTTCCTAAGCTTGCTAATCGTTTATTTTGAAAATTAAAACAATGATAGTCCGGGAAAATTGGTTCTCTATTCAATGTTTTTTCCCCGTTGCAATACTACGGATAATCTCCAAGAAAGATAAAAAAGACACGATTTCGCCACTTGTAGTGGAATCACCCCTAAAAGACCCGTCATTACCGAACGCCAACAAAAAACTTCCCTTTCCACAATGGGGGCGGGGGAAACCAGCTGTCGTTTTTTGGTGAACATCGAGATATCTTCACTGTAAGCGTTGAATTTTGTGTCAGCTTTCGTTTGCGAGTATCAGTGTGAGTCTACCATGCTTCCTGGTGGGGCGTTAGTGATTATTCGGCTATTGGAATAAAATTTGAAACTTTACAAATGTTCTCCAGTAAAATTCCATTTTTTGTCCTCACCTGGTCCCCCCCCCCCCCCCCCGTTATAACTGCGAGACCCCGACGCCCTCCACTCTGTTCTCCCAAATTCACTCATTCTCATATTATGCCTCACATTCTCGCATATTTTATCAGTGCCAGTATAAATGGAAAAAACAGTTGCTCACATACATTCATGTGTTCAAATCCAAAATGCAAGGTGCATCTAGGGAAAGAAAGTGGTGGAACAGCGTGAGCGCTACCTAGCAAAGATAAGATGAACCTTCCGGAGCTCAAAAACCTAGGTTATCTCTCTTATCAGTTGGCTTACGTGATGTAGGTATCATGTGTTGTGTTTCTAATTCTTTCGCAAATAATAGAATGCTTTAAAAATTAATGTTGTTTACCTACGAGTACATAGATTTTCATTTCAGACTGAATTTTCATTTCTGCCTTTCTTATTGATGCCTGAACAGATTTGATTGCCTTTTCCATTGAGGGCAAATTTCTGGTTTCCTATAGATAGGCAGGGATCTACAGACATTACCACCAGTCGATAACAGAGGTGCATCCATCTTACCGAAAAATAAGAAAAGGTTCATCTAATCGTCGCTAGATAGCGCTCGGGCTGTTCCACCACTTTCTTCCCCTAGATGCTCCTCAAAATGCGTGCTCCTTGTGGAAAAACACGTAGTTATGTGAGATTTTGAATCATCTCTTGAAAGAATCAGGTAGACATGTTGAAAAATGACGATGCCAGAACTGAAAATTTGCTTGCTTTTTTCTCGAAAATTGAAATTCTCGATGGACGCAGATTTATGGCCCTTTAACTTCGGACGGCTAATTATTAGGAGGCGATTTAATGTCTTCAATATTTTTTCGTTAGACGATGTAATTGGGAAATGCGCATTTTGAAAAAGTGGAAGTCCCAAACGAAATGAGAGAAATGCCTACGAAACAAAGTGATTAATGGTGGACGTAGGCACCTTATAATCGAGCATAAATAAATCTTATCAATATACTAGTCACTTGATACCTTAAGAATAATAGTTTGTATTCTTAAAATATAAAAATTGAACTATTATCGTAGAGGTAGAGAAATGTTTGAGAAATCTTTCATGTTTTGTTGATTGAAAAAGCAATATTAGCTACCTATATAAGTAAAAGTTGTTTTATGATGTTTTAAATTATTCTACTTATAGCAATTCATCAATGGGATCACAAAAAATTCTGGTTCGTCGTTGGAATAACTGATTGTTCAACAATGAAGCTTCCAGATGACATGAAAAATATTAGGGAATATTATAGCTCTAACTGGCATCTTAAAGCTAAGTGCACCTTAGAGGCATTGCATCGCACAATCCGCCAAAATAAGTTCAATGGGACTTAAACGGTCATCGGAAACATCGCTATCCAGGCGGATTTCTCTTCATAGAGCTACATTTTCCGTGTTGGTTTTCACGAATAATCGAACGGTATTTTTTGGATTTGATTATTTTGATCGATAAAAATTGGTACCTCATGGTGGTGGAGGGGATTGATCTTATGAGATTTTAACCCTAAATCATCACCAGTGTCACCGAAAATATCTCAGGAACTCCACAGATAATCCAGAGTGTCACCAGAGTAACCAAAATTAAACTCCAATTTTAAATTTAATGGACAGCAGAATATTTTGTGGGCTATTGCAAGTCAAAACATATTGTTAAGTAATGCATGCATTCCAGGGGACGTCCCAATGGATAAGCATTAGGTCAGTTTAACTGGTTGGTAGTAAGCGATAAAACTGTTTCTCTCGATGTAATTTATTTATTAGGCAAGAAATAGTGACCCCCCCCCACCATTATCCACCATAACATTTCTAGCGGCATGAGAGCCTCGAATCTGAAGAGCATTTTAAAATCCACGATCTACGACACCCAACATGCGATTTCGAGTTCACCCCCCCCCCCCTCCACCAATGGTGCCAGTCTGGCACCAAAGAGGAAATACTTCGTAAAGTTGAACTTTCATCTGTTAGTTTTGGTAGGCAGTCCGTCGCAGTTCACATCCGTATTCAAGGTGAAACACAAAAAACCCACAAAGTATGAAGTTTATGGTGTCCTGGCACCACTATTAGTTCCATGGTGGGACAGAATGATTCATGAAAATCCGGAGGTATAATGAGAATTTTTCCTCAATTTCAAAGCTTAGATACAATTAGTAAGCTATAAAGGAACCGAAATGTTGAAAAATACGATATTTTGTCAATATTATGCCCAAAAACGCAAGTAACATGGAACATGCTTCAGCCCCTCTTTTCAGCGGAGTAGGGGTGGGGTGGACAATAACCCCCTGCAGGACACTAGCCCGTCAAGAGTGGGCCAAAATGGAATCCCCATCCCCATTACAAATTACCATCCCATTACACGTCAGGAATCCCATTACCGACAATGATTTTTATTTTTTTAGGGGGAATTATTATCAACATTAATATTATGGTTGTGAGATTGATTAATATACTTCTGCGAAGAAAGTGTTTATGAAGACCAACGTGATCCAACCATCTTCAGCTGCTGTGGAGTAGGGGTGTGTCGGTCCAGGTATTTCTCTGGAACAGTTCCCACGGTTACAGTGACAATGACCTAATTACCGGTACAGTTCCATTACCAGTACTACCTACCGAGGGTGGTCAAATCCCACTCTCATGACATGGAGGAAGAAGCCCCTTATCTTCATTCTTCCATGCTTATGACCTCAACTTGCTATACAAAAGGAAGAAATTCGAACAATTGTTTCAAAAGAGGCAATATTTATTATAAATGTTGATAGTGACCATAAAATTCAAGGAAAGAATAGTTTTTCATTGCAGTTTAAGAACATAACATAAGAATAATAATACTGGAGACAACTTCCATGCTAACCAGTCCATAAGACCCCTTCCCAGTCCAGAGCCATTCCATGATACCATATTCTCAGTCCATGGAAATGGTAAGGGCGCTTCCAGCTACTTGGAACTGAACTGGAGACAAGATCCCTGCTTACCAGTCCAGAGCCATTCTCCATGATATCTTATCGGTCCGTGGAATTGGCAAGGGCGCTCCCTGGTACATGGAACTGAACTGGAGACAAGTTCCATTCTTGCCAGTCTGAAAGTTCTCTTCCCACTCCAGAGCCATTCCATGATATCTTATCAATCTGTGGAACTGGACCGGTAAGGGCTGAGTTTTTGTCCCTGCATGGAACCTTTACAAGTTGATACTCAGTTCCACAGTCCCGGTACAGCTGTACCAACACACCTCTACTGTGGAGAGACTATTTTCATTAGCTACAATGACGCCCAAAGTCAAATCGGCTCTCGGACAAAAATTTCGAATCTTGAGTGCGAACAGTTTCAAATTTTAATCTGAAGCTGTGTTGGTGTAGGATACGTGAGGTACCGATCACATCGCCTCATAAAATTATTAATCATTTCATTCTTTTCAATCAAGAAGAATCCTACCTACTTTGCTTTATGTAAAAAGAAGTAAAATTGTTTTAAAATGAGGGGAGAATAATAATTTACTTAAAATGAAGAGAATATTATTTTTTATATGAGAAGAATTAAAATAATTTTAAAAAGAGGCTAATTTTATTTGTAATGGAATTCCAGACGTGTAGTGGGATTACTCCATTGCAATTCCTGTAATGGTAATCGAAATTGCAATTTCTTTTTCTGATTACAAGTAATGGGAATGGGTTTTTTCAATTACCATTACTTGTAATCAGAAAAAGTAATAGCAACTTCGATTCCCATCATAGGAATTGCAATGGTAATGGCAATAACTTTGGGAATTTTTAGAAGAAAAGCCTGCATACCACTTTTTTACAATCACTGGTGTCAGCCGAAGGTGAATTTCCATTGAAACAGGGAAGCAATTAGAACAACCTAATCATCCTCTCCCGTCACCCTCTCTGCGTAATGTTTTCGGGTGGTTAGTCCAAGGCTAAAGCATGTTCCATGTTAAAGTCATTGGGAAGAGCTCTTGCCTATCCCGACCTACCCAGAGGGGATCTTATTTAGAATATTGTGTAAAATTCAATAATACAGTTGGATACATAAACATGGTACATTTTGAAGTCATCATTCAATTCAAGTTTTCTGGATCCGTGATTGGATATGTGACGGGCAAATGACAATACGGAGGACATGAAGCGATAGGCCTATTTTTCCATCCTGTAGGTAAGAGGGGTAAGGTAAGGTAAGGGGAGGTAAGGTAAGGGGGGTAAGGGTAGGTGGGGGTAAGAACTACCACGGGGCAAAAGCTACTGGGGCGATTGTTTTGTTGGTAGCCATGCTGTCTCGGTCTCCTAGGTTGTAAGCTTCACACCTAATGTGACCAGTTCGTCAGTGATAACGCATGGAGTTGGGTGATTCACGTGAAGAGAAAATGAGGAAAGTTTGTTTTTGGCAATTTGGATGTAATTTTTTCCTTTCTTGAGATTAGTATTGTGACTAACTGGCTTTGAATACGTATATCATCGAAAGTGCAATTATCAACACATAAGATGAGCTGTTTTTTCTGCCACTGCCGTTCCCCTCAAAGATGCTCATGGACCAGAGAAACAGGTTGATGAGCCGGCCATCTTTTGGGGGAAAAAACCACCACTAGTCATGGGGCAAAAACTTCCATCTCGTCAAGATGGGGGGGGGGGGGGGACTAGTTACCCTATTGCAATGTTGAGGTTTAAGAGTTTATGAAGTTTATTTTATTTTATGTCTGACTTAAGCTTTTCTGTTTCACCCTTTAAACGCAATTTTTTCCTCATGTTTTTGTACGAAAAGAGGACAAAATAGTTTTGACTGAGCTACTTTACATAATATTGCAATGTTGAGTTTAAGAGTTTATGGTGTTTATTTCATTGTATTTTTTTCTAAGGAAATACACCAATATTTACCGCGATTTCGTGCTCAAAGTATTTATTTTTTTGGCTCTTTCAACATTTGGGCCAAAAACTACCACAGAAATTCATTGGTAGTTTTTTCCCCGTGTCATGGGGCAAAAGCTACCATTTCCACTTTTTCGTAAAAATCTTACCTACTGATAATAGCACAGTCATCCGTTCGCGCCCAACCTTCCAGCACATGCATCTAGGATCCAGTAGCATCGGATCCTAGCTTTGCCAGATGAATAGCACTCATTCGGGACCCGTGACAGCTTTAAAACTCAAAACTGGTAGTTTTTACCCCCACCTACCGTACGTGCGCAGCAACGCGATGCCTCCACTGTGCGCTTACCTTTAAAATACATTTCGAATTCCCAACTAGTTAAATAAAACATGTTAACATAGTCGAATTAAACTTATTCTTGTTGTCAGAATTTGCATTTTCGCTGTATTGTGTCAAAAAGTCGCCTTCGCCAATATGATCGGTCGGCTGTATTTTATAATAAATTAGTAAGTTATCAATAATGGTCCTCTACTCCAGTAAAAAGTGTAATTTATTTTGGTCGCCAAATGAATAGGACGATGTTTTGTGATGAATAATGGACGTGAGCGCTAGGAAGTATTTTGGTACTACATTATTTTTGAATACTTGAAAAAAAAGGAAAACTTTGGTTATTTGGACCAATGCAGCAGGGCTTGGTGATGAATGTTTTGAATCGAACTTTGGGATCCGGTTATTTTTGTAAGCTGCAGGGGTTCTGTACAGGGTGTCTCAAAAGTTGTTAACCCCCCTGCTAAAATCGTTTCGTGACAAGGAAACTATATCTTTCTTTTTGGAATCTATGTATTTCTCTATGAGGATCTCAAATATCGTATTATTGTGCACGTGCGCTTGCGCAAAACATGCGCTTTCAAATGGAAACCCCCCTTCTTTATTGCAGATTCGGATTCTAAGTAAAATTTCATGAATGTTTGACTCCTCAGATGATTTTTTTTACCGGGCGCAACCCGCCTCCCTGGGCGCTCAAAATCAGATTTTTGAAAACACCAAACGTTTCACATGGTTTTTCATTATTTTTCGACGCTGAATCACGTGGGGGTATCCATTTTTGAATTTGATTGGAATTTTTGAAATTACGGCCGAAAATTTGATTTTTTTAGCGAAAAGTTGGATAAATCCGAACCGGAGAATAACGGGCTGTATTAGCACGAGGCATAATTTATTTATTTATTAATCGAAACGGGCAAGTCCAGTACAACATAAACATAATTATTGCTACAAATATTCAATGTGAAAATAACTGATTTAGTATAACACTGTCCACGTTAGAAAATTGAAACAAAAATTAATTTAAAAAAAACTAAAGTCAGATTTGTTCCACAGTATGGCAATGAATTGACACTTCTCGTAAATTGGGCCATTTTGACTTAGAATAATGAGGAATTTATCCATGTCGGAATTTCCTATTTTTGACCCCAAAATCGGATTCAGCACCTCGAAAAACCCCATACGGCAAACTTTCAGCCCGTACTTCCTAATTTACGAATAAACAAAAGAATGTAGAAAATATGAACGTTTAAAAAAACCGGGAGGATGACGTCATCCTGGAATAGTTCATGTACGGCCGCTTGAAGCGCTGAGATCGAGAAATCCATAGTCCCCAGATGCTACATTTCATAAAACCAGTAAAGTTTAAAATCGAAAAACTGAAGAAAAAAACAGAAAAATCAATATGGGGAAAATTATGTTTTCCCTGTTTTTGTTTGATAACTTTCCTCTTAGATAGCAAGATCTCGTCGTACCATCGGGCAACACTAGGAGGAGACGGTGATCCAAACAGCCAATCAGCGAGTGTTTCCGCTTCACGTTGAAGAGGTCCGTTTTCCCGGTTATTTTTAGAAATCATAAATTTTGATTGTCTCCCAAAAATAACAGGAGACTTGAAATAAAGCTACATTGGTTTGATCTAGAACACGAATGAACGAATTTATTCAAGACAATGCTCACTTGACAACCATCTTTAACTTAGCAACATCATAACATGCAATTGTTACTGTAGTATCTAACATCCCCCCTTTCATGCATATTCGTTTAAGTACGTTGGGCTGCGCCTTGTCCTTGTCGATCTTCTCGGAACATCCCGATTCCCATTCCCTTCTTCTTCACTTTCTTCGTGTGCGACCTCTTCTCTGGGTTTTATATGAATTTCATTTCTCCGTATCCTGGTTCCTCGCTCTGTGACTATAGTGTATGATCTGTTCCCTTCTGCCTTTTCTATGATCCCTTTCTCCCATTCTCTATCCTCCGGTTTCTTCTTGTAATATACCTTCTCCCCCTCGTTCAGATCTCTTCTCTTCACCGTCTTTCTGTCATAATACTTCTTGCTCTCTCTTCTGCACTCTCCTATCCTCTTCTGGACTTCCTCCTGGTCAATAACTTTCGGTTGCTGCTTATACACTGGTAGATCGCATCTCAACCACCTACCGAAGATCCTCTGTGCTGGGCTGTATCCAGTCTTATTTGGTGTATTTCTCCATACCAACAGGTTCTTGTACACATCTTCCCCTGCCGCTACGCTTTTCAATATTAGGTTCTTGGCTATCTTCACTCCGGCTTCTGTTTTCCCATTTCCTTGGTGATGTTGCGGACTACAGTACTTCACTTCGAAACTCCACTCCTCTCCAAACGCACGAAACTCCTGGCTGTCGAAATTCCCTCCTCTATCTGCAATCACTGTTTTCGGTACCCCATGTCTGCTGAACTGCTTCTTGCATCGTTGCACTGTTGATTTCGTTGTCCACGTATCCATTTCTTCCACTTCGAAATAGTCCGAGTAGTGATCTACCAAAATCCTTATTTTCCGAAATCAACCCGATTTTCATCCCCCACGCAGCACCAGGTGATGACGTCCGCGACGCCAGAAATGGCAGTTGGACGAAAATCCAACCTGAAATGGTTTTCAGAGTTTTTTTTTTCACTCAAGGAAGACTCCAAACACCCCAAGAGACTCGAGCACAGACAAGATGAGCGGACTTGACAACTTGTCGAAGGCTTTTGAAAAGTCAGTTGATACTAAATCGACTTACTGGCCAGCCTCGGAAGGTGTACTCCTGGAACTCCGCGAGGTTCGAGACCGAGACCTCCCCCGCACGAACCCAACCTGCTCTACTACGAGATAGGATGAATAGAGTGGGGTAGTAATTTGCTTGACGACCAGTTTTTCTAGCATCTTCGGCAAGGAGCAAACTGGTCGGAATGGGGTATTTCGGTGGGTCAGAAATTCAGGTTTTTGACCTCAAATTTGGATTCAGCACCCTTGAAAACCTAAATACTACAACTTTAAGCCCAATGATACTATAACATGTGGTAGAAAAATTAATTAAAGAGATCACACGTTTGAAAAAGGCGGGCCGCTATAAATGCACACACACTAGGCAAGGACTATGCCGCGCGCCTGTGTGAGTAGAGATTTGTAGTATCCAAGAGGTCCTCCAAGGGTTTCTGTGCATGGATACTTTTTCAAAGACAGTTGGCTAGCTACGTCACACCATTCAAATCTTCAACTTTCCTTAGCTTCTCTGATTTGTTAAAAACATTTTCTCGACGAACATACCCTATTACCGTTATTCCTGAGCCATACTCTTTTGAAAAAATAAAAAATAAAAAAATTGACTGAAATACCCCATTGCCTTATATCAGTTCTGTCTCCTCCTTTGTGGATAGGTGTTGCAAATTATGACTTCCATTGAGAGGGAAATTTGCCAGATTGTAGCGACAAATTAAAAAGTGAGGTTATAGGGGTGACTGGAGATGTTTGGCACGGCAGGGCGAATGCCATCAGGCCCCATACCTGTAAGTACCTACTCACGTCTTCAAGGTAACAATGAGAATGAATCAGATCTGAGTTGAGTTTAGACAAAAGTAAATAAGTTCTGCGCTTATCTCGTTTCAGGATTCCACAATGCTTCAAAGCATTTCTGAACTCTGTATCATAAGAGTTTCCGAACTAATTGAAAACATGTTGTTTAGTAATGCATGCATTCCAGGGGACGTCCCATTCGATAAGCATTGGGTCAATTAATACCTGTTGGTAAGCGAAAAAACTGTTCAATCGATGTAATTTATTTCGTATTATAGGCAAGAAATAGTGATCCTCCCCCCCCTCACACTCTTATCCACCATAACATTTCTAGCGGCATGGGAGCCTCGAATTTGAAGAGCATTTTAAAAACCATGATCTACGATACCCAACATGCGAATTCGAGTTCACCCCCCCCCCCCCCCCCACACACACACACCACCACCCGACGCCACCAATGGTGCCAGTCTGGCACCAAAGCGGGAATACGTCGTAACATTGAACTTTCATCTGTTAGTTTTAGTAGGCAGTCCGTCGAGGTTCACATCCGTATTCAAGGTAAAACACACACAAAAAAAAAAACACGAAATATGAGGTTTATGGCATCATGGCACCATGTCCTGGCACCACTATTAGTTCCATGGTGGTACAGAGAATAATTCATGAAAATCCGGAGGTATAATGAAAATTGTTTTTCAATTTCAAAGCTTAGATACAATTAGTAAGCTATAAAGGAACCAAAATATTGAAAAATCAGATATTTTGTGAATATCATCCCTCCCACTCACCCCTCCTCTTGCGAATTTTGATACTCTGGTGAAATAGTGTGCAATTTGGAAGATTTATGAGTCGAACAAAAGAAAAGAAACACTCAAAAGGGTTGGAAAGTGAGGCCTGGGCAAATTTTACAGGATTATGCCCGCAAACGCACGTTTTTCGAGCATTAACCCCCTCTTCCCCCCATTAAAATTCAAAATTCGGAATTCCGGCGACGTAGTGCACAACTAGATAGGTTTCCGCGACGAACAAAAAAAGAACCAGGAAAATCGGTTGAGAACTAAGGCCTGGGCAGAGTACACAAGATTTTGTCACACACTCACAGACATACACCTATGGTTTTTTTCGCGGATTTGGATTCAGAATGGTCTAAAACGGATTACTGTGCGGTTATTTCTTTTTTCTGTTGAGTGTTGTCCTCCTTCACGCCAGATCGATCGCATAAGGACACCCAAGTCTTACTGTGGGACGTCCAAAAAATGGGGGTTTCCATTTGAAAGCGCATGTTTTGCGCAAGCGCACGTGCACAAAAACACGATATTTGAGATCCTCACAGAGAAATACATAGATTCCAAAAAGAAATATTTATTTTCCTTGTCACGTGACGATTTTAGCAGGTTAACAACTTTTGAGACACCCTGTATAAGGATTGTAAACTCTCAGACGCGGGTATAAATTTGAAAAAAAAAAAAAAAAAATCTAATCAGATACTATATGTAAGGAACTGAAAAGTCGAGTGTTTTTGCTTGAGGTGTGATATTTTGGGAAATTTTTTCATCGGCGTCCAAATATCCCCGGTTCAGTACAGCAATGACGTGACGCCAAAATGATTCAAAGGCAACACTTCCAATGAAAATTTTACCTCTGAGTCGCGTCGTTGTTCAATTATTTCACTTATGGGACTTTTTTGTCTCCGCTTGTAAAGTTTGATTGTATGCAATTAATTACGTCGCTGTTTTTACTGGACCAGCGATATAACGCTCTACGGAAATTTGCGAATTTTGAATTGTTTAGTTGCGGCCCCAACTCAACTATTTCTCTATGAAGATGATTCGAAATTGGTTTTTGCCATGGTTGCAAGTTTTGAAAATGTTACTTGGAAAACAAAATCTCAGTTCGTTATGATTTTTGTACAGACCTTGAAATTTTCAGGTCATTCAAGTTGTTTTGTGGTGGTACGCAATGATTTAAATAAATTATTTTTTTACAGTTCGTCGTTGAAAACACACAAATTTATTATCTTTCTTAATAAACTTATTTTTTACTTCTATAGTATCTTATTTTATTGTTTTAATGATGATGAGAGATGCTGGGCCTTTCAGCGAATTTTCAAGGAAAATGAAGCTATTGCAATGGCCTCAAAATGTTTAGAATCGACTTTTTCGAAAAATTTTTACACTGAAATGCAACAGCCGTGTGGGTACTCTATGAGTTCGTAGAGACGAGTAGAACGTGAATATTGGCTTCTAACATCTTCAAAGCATACCCAGTATGTTGGTGCATTACAGTATGTTGGTATGCTATACTTACTGAAAATCGGAAAAACCAAGAATCGTGTAAAAAAAACTTTCTAAAAGAAATTGCAAACCATTGTTTATTTTCTTAACCATACCTGAAAGATTTCTTTGAAAATTCGCTCATTAATTCATGCTGCATGAATGGACTTTTTTACTGTAGGAGGGCTGAGTGGGATTGGTTTACCGCAGATTCCCTCCACTGCGACCTTAAGGTGTTGATTTCTCAAGGCTTATAAGCCTTCTGAGAAGGGTTGACCTGAAACCTTCATCACTGCCTTAGAAATAATGTCAGGAGATATCATTTCCAAGGATTGAATAGCATTTCCAAATCAAATTACTTAATCCTTTTCCAAACCAAATTAAACTTTTTCTAAATCAAATCAATCCTTTTCCACAACATAACAATATATTTCCATAAAGTGCCTAATCTCACAAAGTAAGTCAGAATATCATCTTGGAAATTCAATTAAAATTCATGTAAATTTTCAAGGAAAAAGAAGTAGGTAGCGAAGATTAGAGAGAAATGGCATGCTAAGTCTCGTCAAAGTAAATCACATCCAGTGGCGGCTCCAGGCAAAAGTATCATCATGTCCATAAAGTAATTATTGGTTAAGTCAGTAGCTGTCATCGAATTGACGCTTCAATGGGGTTTCCTGCCGGTTCCTTGCGTGGCATTTAATTTTTGAAAATGCCTTTTTCCACGGAATTCAGCGCGAGGGAGTAAGGAGGAAGATAACGAACCTGGAACCCCACTTCTTCAACGTAGTGCCTCACCTCGGTGGATTTTTGTGTTGCGGAAACTCTCAATTTCGCGTTTAGGAAGGAATACCTACTCATTAGCCTCATCTTCGGGAGCCTCTGAAGATATATCGTAAATTCTACACATTCTACAGAAAAAAAGTCTCACGTTTTTCTACAACGCCTGCAATTCGCAAACATTTTCATTAGGCTAATTTTCGCGAAAGGATTATGTCATTTTTTTTTTTTTAACAATTAAAAACCTTTATTGAACATTTCACCGTACAAACTCACTCAACCGTACAAAAATGATTTTGATTGGTCGGAGGAAGGGAAGACCAGTTACTGAGCGAGACCCAATTGAAGAGCTGCTCCGTCGCTAAACCCTAAAAGTTCTTCAGCACTCCGCCATCTCTTCCTCGAGCCACTGATGCACATTGAAGTGGCTCGTAGCACAGCGAACGCTAATCTAGCTCTCAGCCATCCTCGGACTGCACCCTGTGGTCGACTCCATTTGTCTGATAGCCTTTCTGCTAAGACCTTCACAAAGGCTACCATTTCAGGGGCAAAAACTCCATCAACTGAACACACCAGAGGAGTGAATGAAGCCCGACGTTCCTCGCAGGCACTCAGGTATTTTCGCTTCTTTTCTTCTTCTGCTCCTGAAAGGACGGCTACGACGGGTCGAGAGACATATGAGGGAGCATCTGTGTTAACTACACGGATATCAAACAATGCTTCCCTCTGTGCCTCCCAAACCCCTCGACATGCTAAGTCCCCTCTAAGGCCAGGTTGCATCTGAGTTGGTTCTGCAATGATGGGTTCCTTACAACAGTTCCCCCATGCCGACGTCATTAGTTCACCAAGAACATCCCTAACTTCATTATGCCGCCGTGAAATCAGGCCTCCTTTCTTGCAGCTTAGGGCATGCTCTATCGTGAACCCTCTGCTTCCACAACCGTCACAAGAATTGGGTAAGTTCACTGGTGTTCGCTTATACCGCACTGCTAGAGCATCTCGAAATTCACTCTGTGACAGGTCATAGTTCTGTTTCTTCAGTGGGAGTGCTGACAGCCAGCCAGAAACTTTGACTTTGGTCGTTTTGAGTATTGCTCGACCAATGCTTCTCCGTCTTTCTTCTGTGAAGTTTCCCAGAACTGAGCTTAACTGGATATCTTCTGCATGCTTTCTTTTCTCGATTGCTTTCGTTTTGCTTCTTCTAGTCGGGTTAGATGTGCATTAATATCAAAGCAAAGGCCAGTTCTGATCACTCTCTCCAAGAATGACGCACCCTCCTTTGACGTATTGAAGCTTAGCGCTGCCGAACCAACTGGATCAGTCCAGGCCATGCCTCCCTTTGCAACAGGTAGGGCGAATAAGTCACATTCATCTCCTGAAACCGCTCCACCAAAAATAGCCGGCATAAAGGTGTTTCGTATACAGTATTTTGGTTTGGAAATGCTTATTATTTCTAGCTCGTCCCAGTGCATCACAGCAGCACATGATATGCTGGTGGGCATCTTCCATGACATTGTCGCAGATGTCTGTCGTTAGCTTGCCAGTCCTCTTTACGGTGCTATCGAAGTTACAGTCAATTGGGGTAACTTTGAACCACTTATTGATGATTTTGGCTTCGCATTGTATTTAAATTCCATTTTTCTGGCCTTTTATGTCGAAAATGGGAAGCAAATGGTCCAAATGTTGCACTATAAAAGATTAATAAAAAAAAAACTTTCTGTTAAATACTCGAAATCCTTGTTTTTAGGATGGTTTAAAGTTACCCAGGCATTCAGCGTAACTTTGAACCACTTCTGTTTTCTGTCTGTAAACTGCTACATTTCGGATGCTTCATTGACAATGAGGCAAAAACACCTTACATAAGTAGAAAGAGGATTAAATTTGGCACATATTGAATACAACCCAGTACAGGAGGGGTGGTTTCTTATATCTCGGCAATTGAAAAATAATCTCGACTTGATTCTGAGTCCAGAAAGAGCCTGGACGATTTCCTCTTAAAACACCAATTTGCCTTACAGTTTATTATTTCTTTTCGTCAACAAAATTCTAGACTGTCTACTTCTATCTTCACAAAATTAGATCATGGAAAAAATAAATGTGGCTAGCCCTACACAAGGAAGTCCGATGTCACCTTCAGCAATATTCTCCCACCTGGTGCAATGTTGGATCTGAGGTTTGATTTCATAGGGGAAAAAGTGAACGTGATTTATGCGCCTCCACGTCCTAAACATCAATAGAGAGTTCCTAGTGGTTTTTGATACGGCGTGACGTATTACACACACACTCTCAACATGGAAGATTTACTTCTTCCATGCTCTCAATCCGGCGCCGGATTGTGATAAGAACACACCGTATCCAATACGGCGCCGGATTGTGATAAGAACACACCGTATCCAATACAGCGCCGTATTGTTACGGTCGAATACGTCACAAGGAGGCAATCCGGCGCGCCATATTACAAACATGGCGGACTATCCGGTTCCGGCGCGCCGGATCTAAGCCGAACCAAACCCACTAGGAACTCTCTAATGGCCAACTTTGCACCGGCTCAAAGTTGCCCTAATTTTGGAGGTGGCTTCAAAGTTTCGCGATTAGTTCGCTTGGAAAATGAAAATGAAATGTACACGCAAGTTATCCTAAAACTGGAAATACAAATAGTAACCATGGAATCAAAATGTTGCACACAATTTAGGAGCACATATTCCTAATAACGAAACGAAAACTGGCTATCAAAACTGGGCACTAATAATCACTTCGGAGCACTTACTTGCGTCTCGCCGCCGAAAGACGAGCAGCCGTTGCTGCGGTCTAGCGGCATTTTTGAAAAGTACGCTGTACCTCGTTTTTACCGCTCATTTCAAAATTTGACGGTTCTACTTTCCTGCCTCATTAAATTGTGAGGAGAAGAAACTTGTAATTGAATGTTTGTTTTGAATCGAGCGAATCGACGAATCAAGCAGAATGGATTATTATATAGTGAGGATATATAGAGGATATATATAAGGATTATATACAGGGTGTCTACACTTTCGATGGGCATAACTTCAGGGTTCGATTCTACAAGGTATTTCCAACAAAAAATGTCTCCTAGCAAATTTCTTTTAACCCAATCAAAATTCTTTTTTTTCACTTTAAAGTTTTTCTTCGCGTTTTCGACCTTACGGCACTGATACGGTCATAACTCCCTTATTTCTCCTGAACATTCAAATCTGACAACACCGTTTGAAAGAGCGTTAAATTCCTAAGCTACCTAGTGCAAAATCAAAATATTTCAGCAATAAAATAGTTTCAAAAATCGAGTCAAAAAGCCAACTTAAAATTTTTTTCGAAACTTGACTTTTTTTGACCAAAGTTTTCACTCTAAATCCCTGCCCATTTCGATGGGCGCTCTTCGGAGAAAACATGCTCAAATTGTGAACTTTCTAACGGTCTATCATTTTTTCTTTTTAACATTCAAATTGGAAGAGTAAATTAAGTTTGAATGCCAGAAAACGTGTGTTCAACAAGCAAATCCAGGGTTTTAAGCGGTTTATGGTCCCCCTCGACCTCAAGATGGCTTGACGATTTTGGTATCATTTTCTATGTAATTTTTTACGCTGAATCAAATAGTGATACTTCCGAATGGTTCCGACTGCTAGAAAGTGAACTTTTCGAAGAAAACCTTCGTTTCTCGTACATAAAATACGCATTATTCGTAGATATAGTCGTAAGCATAAAGTAACACCTTTGAACTCAACAAAGACACCGAATTTCTAGAAGATTGAAGTTTTTGTTGAGTTCAAAGGTGTTACTTCATGCTCACTACACATTTATGAATAATGCGTATTTTATGTACGAAAAACGAAGGTTTTCTCCTAAAAATCCACTTTCTAGCAGTCGGAACCATTCGGAAGTATCACTATTTTATTCAGCGTAAAAAAATTACATAGAAAATGATACCAAAATCGTCAAGCCATCTTGGGGTCGAGGGGGACCAGAAACCGCTTAAAACACTGGATTTGCTTGTTAAACACACGTTTTCTGGCATTCAAACTTAATTTACTCTTCCAATTTGAATGTTAATAAGAAAAATTGATAGACCGTTGGAAAGCTGACAATTTGAGCATGTTTTCTCCGAAGAGCGCCCATCGAAATGGGCAGGGATTTAGAGTGAAAACTTTGGTAGAAAAAAGTCAAGTTTTGGAAATTTTTTAAAGTTGGCTTTTTGACTCGATTTTTTGAAACTATTTTATTGCCGGAATATTTTGATTTTGCACTAGGCAGCTTAGGAATTTAACGGTCTTTCTAACGGTGTAGTCAGATTTGAATTTTCAGGAGAAATAAGGGAGTTATGACCACATCAGTGCCGTAAGGTCGAAAACGCGAAGAAAAACTTTAAAGTGAAAAAAAAGGAATTTTGAGTGGGTTAAAAGAAAATTGCTAAGAGACATTTTTTGTTGGAAATACCTTGTAGAATCGAACCCTGAAGTTATGCCCATCGAAAGTGTAGACACCCTGTATAGTGGAGATTACCGCCTGCGGAACTTTTTACGAACGTATTGTTCGGTAAATTTTGCACTAGACGGCCGTAATTATTCGATTAGCACAAATTTCAAATCTCCACTATTTATTATAAGTACCTACCTAACTAATTCCCTTTCTCTCTGATGTTAATCCCAACTTTTTGGTTTATCATTTTCAATAATGTTGGTTTATTATTTTCAATAATGAACCTTTGAAATCGACCAAGAAAAAAAATGTTCTATCGTAAACATCAAATGTTAATGGTTTACGTTTCAAGGTATGTAGAATCCAAAAATCGAATAAAAATTTGGACGTCCGTCCACCACCGTCCGCGGCACTTTTGCCACTTAGCATTGACCGATTTTGATGAAATTTGGTATGTAGGCTCCATTTGGTGTCCAGTTGTGCCCCGAAGATTTTGGTTCATGTAGGTCACTTCTAAGGGTTCAAAAATAAATTTTGAAAACGCCTTAACTCAAAAAAGTTTGATATAAAGGTATTGTTTTTCCTTCAATTTAGGATTCTATAGAATTTTTTGAGACCACGCGGAGCTCTGTAGGACAAACCGTTCGCTCCCTACGAGAATTTAATGTTGGATGTACGATAAATCAGAAACACGAGTGTGAATCGCAAAAGAGGCCAAATCTCCGTTCAAATTATAGCTGACCGAAATGCGTTCGATGTTTTTCTTCATGTTGGATGGTTGGTGGCTTTGCAGACGAGTGATCTATATAGAAAAATAATAAACCATTGTGTAATAATTTGCAGCGTTTTCATAGACAAACTATATTCCTATAGTACCTACTTGGAATTTTCACGAGAACAAAAAATTCCTCTTTTTATCCCTATTCGGCTGTTTCTGGGTTTTTTTCATGTGTTCTTTTACAGTAAAAATTTGCCCAAGAAGCTGCGAATCAAAAAATTGCAACCGTTCTGGGCGAAATTTTCCTAGCAATACGTTCGTAAAAAAGTTCTGCAGGCGGTAACCTCTACAATAATAATCCATTCTTCTTGATTCGTCACTCATAAATTCAATAATAGTTTTCTTCTCCTTACAATAAATTTAATAAGGCAGGAAAGTAGAACCGTCAAATTTTTGAATGAATAATAATGTTGGAATGAGCGATAACGAGGTACAGCGTACTTTTCACAAATGCCGCTAGACCGCAGCACCGGCTGCTCGTCTTTGGGCGGCGAGACGCAAGTGGAGCACGTTTTCCCCTCTCCAGATGTTTTGGCAAATATATGAAGGTCTCATCTTGCTTTTAATTATTCAGCTGAGAAACTACACATTTTTATAAAATTGTAGGCGTTAAATAAAGTGAAAATAGTGATATGGTTCAAAGTTACACCCCACGGTCCAAAGTTACCCCAATTGACTGTACCAGTCGCATCTGCTCAGAATATGGGTAGGACAAGTAGTGAGAGGGTGCCATGTACTAGTGCCTTGAGTCAATTATACAAAACCCATTTTTTAGTCACTCAAAATACTCCCAGCCATTTTTTTTTTTTGAGGTAAGTATTCATTATACGAAATGTATTATTATTATTTTTTTTTATTAGATTATTTCCACTTGTAGCCAATTACTTTTTACATAACTTATCGCTCATATCTTAGAAGAGGGGTACAAGTCCAAAAATGTGATTTTCGGGAAATCGCTTTCAAAGTTTTACACTCAAACAAATTGCTACATCTCCATAACAACACGTTTAATGTTAATGATATTTGGGGAAAATGTTCCCGTACTAATGCTTCTACAGCTCATGGACCGAAATTATTTTTTTCGCTAGTGAGGAAGGAGTGGGGGGAATGTTTTTGTCAAATTTCTTCCATTTTTGGTGTTGTTCCCTTTTTTCGTGGACAATATTTCTTTATTTCAGAGATGTCACTTTTTTTTCATGGACGATTTTTATTCTTTCCCAAATGATTAATTTGGTTTTAAATGAGAATAATCATGACTTGAGGTGTATAAAACGAGAATTTATTAGATTGGGAGTTGTCGGAAAAATGAAACAGATTGAAAACGGAAGATAATTATAATTCTGTTTCCAAAAATATTCTTAAGTAATTGAAACAGCTTCTTAAAATCTATAACCAAGGATAACCAACGTGTGATTTCGAGTTCAACCCCCCCCCCCTCACACCATTCCTTCTTCAACGGTTTCAGTACAACCAGTACAACTTTCATCGGTAGTTTCGGTAGGTAGTCCGTAGGAGTAGACATTCAAGGTGAAACACACCAGTGGCACCACTAATTTGTTCTATGGTGTCAAAATTTATAGTTCATGGAAATACAAAGGTTTATTCATAAACATTCAAAGCTTGGGTACCATTAATAAGCCCTAAATGAACCAAAATATCGAAATATCGCAATTTTGTGAATATTATCCCTCCACTTGCCTCTTCCTAATGAGAATTTCAGTGCTCTGGCGACCTAATGCTACTCAGTTAGTTATCTGAGTCGAAAAAAAGAAACACGCGAATTTGTTGAAATTGAGGAGAAGGTAGCACGCTCAACGTGCTGTCATAATGAGCCTTACTTTCACTAAATAACCCCTCGTTCATCCTCCGTTTACTCTAATCTCAAAATGTGATTATTGGGTTTCTAATTTAGATTATATGAATTTAAACGTATTTGATTTATTCCTGACGACTAGTCACTAACGTACGGACGTAATTTTCGTCGTCGACAACAAATTTATTATAGTTGAATTGCTGATTGGATTTTCCTAATATGCGTGTTAGGAATGAGAATTACTATTGCCAATTTCTAGGCTTTGATACAAAAGAGGTTTTATGTTATATTATTACAAGAAGACTTCGACTCTATCGAACAGTTACCAATTTCATGAAAAGAGATTTGGCTAATGCGCAAGGCTAATACTGGAATTTTACTGGTGCGTGTATTTGTAATTATTATTATAATAAATTGTTGTCTTACGTTATATGTTGTTTTATTTCAAGCCTAGTTTCCTAGTTTGGTTAAGATTATTATTTGCTGTATGTATACCTAGGGATCCAGGTAGGTAAGGGACTCAGGGCAGAAGGTCCTAGAGGTCACTGACTCTATCCTTTTCTGGTGAAATTCCTAGGCGGTCGCTGCCACCACCCTGGTCATAAAAGATCAGGGATTAAAAACCCTTTTTACCTGCAAGTTACCTTGTTGGGAGCTGAAGGTAGATCTGTTGAAATAAGTACTCAAGTTTAAGAAACACGTAGGGTTTTTATTCAAGAAAAATGAAAATATATCACCGTGAAGCGGAATAGTTACGTTGCACTCTGAAGGAGTTATTGCAATGACAAAATAGTACTTCAATAGTTATGTTACTTCACCATACAATGAAATGATATTATTATTATTTTTGCTATGTCAGTCCGACAATAATACTTGTTAATATGCACAATTCGTTTATACGACTCAACAATGACTCAACTTTGACTAATTCGAGTTCACTTGACTTAGACCAAATAAGCGTGATTACTTGTTATACTTATGCTTATAAGTTTCAATACAATACAAAATATACAGTTGTTTATGCGTCTTTACAATGTTTTATGCGTTTGCTTTACTTTATGTTTACTTTACTTGCTTTACAGGGTGTTTATATGATTATGGGGGATTGTGCCAGATTTTGAGTGAATAGTAAGCGCTTACTAGGAACTATGAGGGAATGGGCTCACCCTTGCCGAGCTTGGATCGTAGTGTGATCTCCGTAGCAGGTTTGTATCCAGGGCCTCGTTTCTAGAAGGCTTGTATATAGGGGGTGCCTGGAAGCGGGGCGTTCTTGCCTCGGTTCGGGGGTCGTTCGGCGTACCAGAAGACCGTGTCGGCGAAAATGGAGAAGGCTGCAGAGTCCGGGAGATTGGGCCTTGGCTAACAATAACTCGCGGATCACTGACTGGCGGGTAGACAGTTCGACTTTTACTTGAATGTTCACGAAGGAGCACAAGTGGGTTCTCAGTTCGTACTGTCGTCGTTACAGTTAGAGGGGATGAGTTCACAAGCTAGGTTCGGTTCACTTTCGAGACGCGTGACTTGGAGACTGAGGCGCCGGTGGTGGGGGCACCCCTATTTAACCCCTCGGCCATCTTGGTCGGCGATGGGGAGGAGGCGACGGTGGCGCTCGAAGTGGGTGTATGTGCTTGTGGCGGACAGCGGTTGTTGGTGAAGTTGTTGCTTGTATGGAAGATTAATATGGAACCTTATGATGGATGTTGCCTGATGGGCGTGGCTTATGGCTGGGCCATTACATCCTCCTCTTCTCCGCAGGCCGATGCCCTCATCGGCTACTTTTCCTGTGTCACGGATGGGATGGGCAGGCTGATTCCTGGTGTGACCTTCAGCAGGGCCGTCTCATACCTCCAGCGCCGGCATCCTGGACACTTCGGTGGACGTGCCTCTTTGTGCTCTGGACGAAGACATGGCTGCGGGAAGGATTGGTGTTCCGGCGGATATTTCTGGCAAGATGACACCAGCCGATTCCAAAAGCTCTTGCAGCTTGCACAACGGAACTTGATGAACTCCTTAGGAATTTTATCGCAGACCGGGCATGGGGCCATGCTGGGCGTCTCAGGCTCCTCCGTGTGTGCCGGAGTAATGGGCGAGAATGAAGGGGACGGTTCCTCAGTTTCAGCGCGCTTGGGGGCCGGCTTCTTGGTCTTTTGGTTCTTTTCCGTCTCATCCTCTGAATCAGACGAGGAGGAGGATGATGATGAGGAGGATTTCCGCGGTCGTCTCTTTGGCGTAGAGGATTGCGTCTCCCCAGCCGCGGACTCCCAGGCGTTTTCCATTGAGGCCGTCGACTGGTCCAGTGCAGTCCTACTCTGTATCGCGAGCACGCGTTGCTCTAAACCTCGCAACTCGCAACGCAGCTCCTCCACGGGGTTAGGCGTCCCAGCCGGGGCGACGTTGGCTGCGCTGGAGCGAACTGCCTTGCTTAGGTTGGCCGACAATCCTGCGATGCAATTCATAACCTCCTTTCGTTGATCAGGCATTTCCTGGAAATCCAATAACCAGGCCTGCAGTTGAGCGATACATGTTACTGACCGCTGCACCCATTCGTGACTCCCTACCTCTATTTCTGGGGCTGGCTCTATACGGGGCCGGGGGAACGCCATGGTCCTGAAACAAAAAACCCAGCCGTCTTACTGACTACCCTTGGGCTCTCCCTCGCTCCACTCCACCTCTCCGCCTCATCCGAACGCGATCGCGATACCGTGATACGAGTCTACATCCCTATCGATTTGGACATCCGTCTTTTGTGGTTCCTATTGGATGGATCGATCCTTCCGACCTCACGCTCGACGCCGGTTCCAGGTTTTAGGGGCAAGTGAAGGAGTACAAGGTAAGTATGGTTTTATCAATATTATTCATTTACAATTTGTCAAACTTCATATTACAGCATTATTTATATACCCTTTGTGTTAATTAAAAAAAACTGATATATTTCTTTTTTTCTTTTTTTTTTTTTTTTTTTTTTTTTTTTTTTTTTTTTTTTTTTTTTTTTTTTTTTTTTTTTTTTTTTTTTTTTTTTTTTTTTTTTTAGGTCAAAAGTTCAAGTCAACATTCCTCGACTTCGCGAGCACGAGTCTACGTGGTAAGTCACACTGACGTTTCCTGGTGTCCTACTTCTATCGTTGACACTCTTCCGGTGTGGAGCTTCTTGTAGTCGATGACTTTTCTAGGTCGGAGACTGTAGGAAGATGCACCGGTTTGTTGATGATTCGAGTGAGTCAGCGGAGTTTGGGCGGCGTCCTCATGTGGTTGCTGTGCCGGTTCCTGCTGTAAACGCTCAAGATCTGGGGTCACGCAGACGCTCTCGATCAGCTCGGGTTCGTCCTCGTCCTCAAGGTCAGACCAAGTCTCTGAGTTCGGTCGTGGTGTTGCGACGGTCGGTCTCGGTACGGGGGCCTCGCGCCTGTGCGGCTCCTCCCGTGTGATGGCCTCGTCTGGAATTCGTTCCACGAAGGCAGGCTTCAACCTACTGAGATGGTACCTCGTAGTCTTTCCCATAACATCCTTAACCTCGTAATTGACGTCTGTGAGGCGCTTCACGATGGTGAGTGGTCCTATCCATGGACTCCAGAACTTCCGAGTGGCTTCTGCTGGAACAACCATCTGACGAGCGTAAACCAGCTGTCCCACCTCTAATTCTCGTAGGTGTCTTCGGTTGTTGATAGCTTTCTCGCGAGCGTGCCATGCTCGCTTGATTTGTCCCTCCGCAATCTTTCGAATCTTCTGGAAACAGGGCTCGGAGGATTCTCGGGTCGTCCCGGTCGTACTGATCAGCTCACTGTTGTTCGGGAGCCTTACCTCTCGTCCATAAGTCAATTGGAACGGCGAGTACCCGGTACTATGATGAGGTAGGTTCCTATACGCCGCCAAGGCGAACGGCAGTGCTGCCTCCCAGCCTCGTACGTTTTCCTGAAGTTTGGCGACGATGTTTGCTAGAGTTCGGTGGAACCGTTCGCAAACACCGTTGCTCTGTGGATGGTAAGCGGAAGTTTGTATGTGTTGGATGTTCCATTTCGTACATAATTCTTTAATGACGCTGGAGACGAACGCTGCCCCTCTGTCTGACACGAGCACCTCCGGCGCTCCATGTGTGGGAAGGTATCGGGACGTCAGCAGTCGGGCGGTGGTTTCGGCGGTACAGTTCGGCGCCACGTAGACCTCTGCGTATTTTGAAAAGTGGTCAACCACCGTTAACAAATAGCGAGTAGCCGTGGTTCCTTTGAGGGGACCGACATAGTCGATCCCGACGATCTGGCCAACACGGGTGGGCAGTTCGGGTCTCTGGATCGGCGGGTTCAGGTTGTTGGGAGTATTTCGTCGTTGGCACTGTGGACAACTCTGCACAAAACTTTTCACGTCCTTGGCCATACGTTTCCAGTACCCGTAGCGTCGAGCGATGCTTTCCGTGACGTCTACGCCCGGGTGGCCTGCCCACAACTGCTCGTGGCAATTCGTCAAGAACCAGCGACGCAGGGTTTGAGGTATAAGCGGTACCAGCACTTCGCGTCCGTCGACCTCCGCCGCGAATTTCCAAAATTCTCCGTCCTTACGTATTTTGGGGTTTGCGTTGTCTTGGTCTAATTGTCTAATCCAAGGGTCCAGGGCCTGTGCTGCGAGGAGTAGTTCTCGTGGCATACTTAGACTAGTTATTGCTCCGATGGGTATTCTGCTCAGTC
Organism: Apolygus lucorum; assembly: GCA_009739505.2. Classification (NCBI taxonomy): domain Eukaryota; kingdom Metazoa; phylum Arthropoda; class Insecta; order Hemiptera; family Miridae; genus Apolygus; species Apolygus lucorum. Next base: position 60,682,119 of record CM019183.2, on the reverse strand, counting down.
CATCAACGTGATTCATCTTCGAGCCGGGTCGGTATCTTGCCTCGTATTCGTACTCGGTGAGTCGCAGTATCCACCTTCCAATTCGGGAAGTGGGGTCCCTAATGTTCATCGCTGCAGTAAGGGCTGCGTGATCCGTCTGGAGTATGAACCGACGTCCTAACAGGAACTCCTGAAAGTGTCGTACTGCCCAGACCACGGCCAACAGTTCTCGTTCAGTGGTGGAGTAACGAGTCTCTGCATCGTTCAACACGCGACTGGCGTACGCGACAGGATGGCTCTCTCCGTCCCGTTCTTGCGACAGAATGGCACCAATTGCTCTTCCAGAGGCATCGGTAGATAACACGAAAGGGGATTCGAAGTCAGGGTACGCCAGTACCGGCCTTGTCATTAGGGCTTCCTTTAGTGTTTCAAACGCCTTCTGTTGTGCTTCGGTCCATATGAACGGTTCGTTTTTTCGTAATAGTTTGTTGAGTGGGACGGCGATCTCGGAGTAATTTTCTATGAATCTCCTATAGAATCCTGCTAGTCCAAGGAATGCGCGAACGTCCCGCGTTGTGCTTGGGGTTGGATGCTCTCGAATGGCGCTGAGTTTTTCGGGGTCCATCTCGACTCGTTGGCCGTTACCACGTGTCCCAGATAACTCACTCTATCCTTCAAGAATTCACATTTCCGCAGGTTCAGCTTAAAACCGGTGTCTTCGAAACGTTTCAGCACTGTCTGCAACAATTCCAAGTGGGTATCGACGTCCTCGGTAAACAAAATGACATCATCGAGGTAGATGAGACATCCATTACCTATGACTCCATCAAGAACATCGTTCATCGCTGCCTGGAACGTCGCTGGCGCGTTTTTAGTCCGAATGGCATCCTGGTGTATTCGAAGTGTCTATTGAGTGCGGTGAAAGCGGTTTTCTCTTGGGACTCGGCGGCAACAGGTATCTGATGGTATCCCATGGTCAAATCGAGGGTGGTAAACCATTTACTGTTTCCCATGAGAGACAATGTTTCCAACAATCTTGGGATCGGGTACTTGTTTCCCTTGGTGATCGCGTTGAGTTCGCGATAGTCGGTGCAGAACCGCCATTTTTGGGGTTCTCCTGGTGGAGTTTTCTTCTTTGCTACTACGATCGGCGCGTTCCACGGGCTCTTTGATGGTCTGATCACACCCTCCGCCAGCATGTCGTGGACCTGGTTCTCCACGAACTCTCTCAGAGCATGAGGTACCGGGTATGGTCTTCTACAGGTGGGACCTGCCTCGCCGGTTTCTATTTCATGTGAGATGTCCATCGTACAACCGTCGCGTCCGGGCTTGTCGAACAAATGAATATTTCGTAGCAGGCAGTCCTCTACTCTTTCTCGGTCGTCTTTTATCAAGTGGCTCAATTGTTGCCGGATGTACAACGAATTCTCTTCGCGAGAGGGTTGTTCATCCCAAACCTCCACTGGAAGTTCTTCGAGGACCTGCAAGTTCTCCGGGATTACGGCTCGTACTACGGGCTCATTGTTGAGATCCGATCGACTTTTCTTCGCTGTCGGTCCACAGGTGGGGGTCGATCGACTCCTTTTTGCTGTTGGTTCACGGGGATCGTAGAGTTGGGGTTTTGGGTTCGACGATGGTCGCCGTTTCATTATCGGACTCGTTGGGGGCGTTGATCGGGTGGACTCCTCCTTTGTCGCTTTCACCTTCAACTTACGTAGGTGTGTCAACATCTTACGGCTTTCCCACACCGCTCCGAGGATCATCTGTCCCCCGGTCTCAGGGTTCATCATCGTGATGAGTCCGGTATCCGTTTTGATTTCTATAGGGAACTTCCCTAGTAAGTCGAGACCCATTAGATCTAAGTGTGAGTCCGGTCGCTGGAATATGTAGAATTTATGAGACGTTCTCTTATCTCCGATCCGCACCAGTAGTTCCTGTGTTCCAAGCAAGGGCAACCTCTGACCATCCGCCCCCCAGAGCGCGGTGGTTGTGGGTTTCACAGGGACTCCGGGTACCGGGTGCGACAGAGCTGAGACGGCAGCTCCAGTGTCCAGTATCACATCTCGGTTTGTAGTTTCCCAATCCTATCTTCATTCGTATCATGGGTCGTGTGGTGCAGTTGACAGTCGCTTGGAAGGCCACGATTTCGTCTCCGCGCACCTCCTCCTCGGCAACATCTTCGGGTGACTGAGTCGCTACGGCCGCTGCAGGTCCGGCGAGGTTTCCTCGCGGGTGCGATACCGGCAGCATCTTCTTTTTCCGCAAGCATTCGCTCTCTAAATGCTCTCGCGCACCGCAGAAGTCACAGAAGATAGTACTTTGTATACCATGGGGGCAATTTACGGGAAAATGATTGTACTCCCCGCAGTACAAACAAGGGTATCGAGGGTTCGGCGACGGCTGCTTCCAAGGTGTTTTTACTTGTCCCGTGGATGATGAAGTCGCTGTCGGGTTCTTTGGTGGTCCTTGGGGGTTCATCTTCTGAGGGCATTTTCCCGAAAAATGTCCTACCTCCCCGCATGTGTAACATTTAAGGTTGTCTTTATTTAGGACTCCCGCGACGTCCCACTTGAATTCGGCGGCTGGTTCGTCTTGAGTTGCGTCCTCGAGATCCTCGGCCCGCTTTACGGCCTCTTCGAGGGTGTCGGGGGGGTTGCTTTGTAGGAAGGGGCTGATTTCTTTGTTCACGCCTCTGATGAATGCACGTAAGGTTTTGGTTCTCACCCACTCCTTTCGTTGCGCGGCTGTGAGTTCGATCTCGCTTCGCACTGCGGTTTTCGCGGTGGATATCAGCTTTTCCGCGAATCGCCGAATGCTTTCTTCCGGACGTCGTTTAGTTGTCCATAAACGTATCATCGCCTTCTCGGGATCCTCATTCTCGTACCACTGGAGTATGGCTTGACGCAGCGCGTTGTATGGTTGAGCTCCAAGGTCCTCCTGCAGAAACCTCTTCGCGCCTCCTCTAAGACGTGTGCGTAGGAACCGCAGTCGCTGTTCCTGATCCAAGTCTTGCGTCGCCTGTTCTACTTCAGCGAAAAATGCAGCGGCTGAATGGAATCGGGTTCGTCCGGATTCCAAGGCTCAATTTCTAAGAACAGGGAACGAGGAAGGTCTCTCGGTTGTGGTGTCTGTCCTCCTTGTATTGGTGGCTGCGCCTTTCGGAAGAACTCTCCCAACTGGTTCATCGCCTCCGTCATGGCATTTGCCAATTCCGTGGGGTCGTCCATGATGTCGTTGGATATTTTGTCACAGTAAAAAAAAATCAAGAGCAATAAAGGCCCGGGCAAAAATAATTCGAACTATAAACACTTCACTTTTTCCCGAACACTGAACTCGGTAGTCGAGGGGGTTACGCAAGATCGAATCAAACTTCTACCCAAGGAACTTTTACTGACGGTGTCACGATTTAAAAGGATCTGGAATTTACTCGAAATTTCTCTGATATTTTGTCAAAAATTAATATTTTAGTTCGTACGGTTCGAACGGTAAGTGGTTCGTCCTATGCACCGGTACGATTCTTGAACTGGTTCGAACCGTGAAGCGGTTCGTTCTGTGCTTAGCTATTCTGAACGGAATGGTACGAACGGCGAATCGAAGTGAATCGTCACGTAGTACGAACGGTGGTATGGTTTGAGTATTCTACTGGTTCGATCACCAATCGGGACGGACCACGCCTGATCTGATTTCCGGATCGGGTTGAGGTTCGCTCCGAGTACTGGTATGGTGTTCGAAACTACTTTCGGACTGTGAATTGGTCCGATCAACAATTAGTACGGTTCGAACTTGGGTCGAACTTTCTTTCGGTATTCACGAGATATCGGTACGAACGGAATTCGGCGGAGTGTGGGAGTGACAATAGTTGGTAAATGCACAAGAAAAAGTGTACGAATTGCGTACCAAATTGAACTCTCTGCGCTCCTCTCACTTTCCGGCTGAATTTTTTGTTGTACAATATGTGTGTACTAAATTGTGTCGTGTATTTTAGATTAAAATTCAAGATTAGTGCAATATTACTGAAATTACTATACTTTAGTTACAAATTTCAACAGTCTGAATACTCTTCAAGCTCTTAGACAGGTATACTTGCTTCGTTTTGGGTCCTGAAAACCGTAGTTTTACTATGATCCCACAGCTGGTCACCAATTGTGATTATTGGTTTCTAATTTAGATTATATGAATTTAAACGTATTTGATTTATTCCTGACGACTAGTCACTAACGTACGGACGTAATTTTCGTCGTCGACAACAAATTTATTATAGTTGAATTGCTGATTGGATTTTCCTAATATGCGTGTTAGGAATGAGAATTACTATTGCCAATTTCTAGGCTTTGATACAAAAGAGGTTTTATGTTATATTATTACAAGAAGACT